>LVTN01002931.1:12969-27308 GCA_001649415.1 Musa itinerans
AGACCAAGCTCATTGGTCCTTTAAGAATGATAAAATAAAAGGAGTTAGCGATTTCCCTCAAAGAATTTTTTTTTTTTTTCAAATGACATCTCTATTTTAGTTTTTTTCCAAATGATGCCTCCTAATTCATATAACATTTCCCACTGATTTTTTTATCAGTTTTACATTTCCCACCAATTATACGATTTCCCTCAACAACCCTAATATTACATTTCCCACTAATTTTTTATCAGTTTTGAATTATTATCTTTTTTTATTTGATATATTTATAATATTTTTTCAATAGTATTTTTGAAATGCTAAAAGATACTATAAGTGATACTATATCATGCTTTTTTGAATGTTAGTGCTCGTAGATCATTATGATATCATATTTTAAGATTTATAGTTAATTTAATTGAATTTATGAGTCCATTTGAATCATTTATAGTGTTTTTAATAGATTTTATAGTATTTTTATTATAGTGACCAAAACACTGTAATAGACTAATTTTTTATCCCTATTAGGGTGATGTTATTTATATATATCAAATATGGTTTCTAATGTATTTTGATTTCATTTGGCTTACTTATATATTTTTTAATAATGTTTAGGCTTGAAGTTAGTTTGGTTGGTGTTATGAGTACATTTGTATCATCTATAATATTTTTAAATAGGTATTATAGTATTTTTGTTAGGGTGACCAAAACACTATAATGAACCAAAATAGTATAATTAGTGGGAAAAATATTATCTATTGAATCTCAGATTTTGATGATAAAACTAATTGATACTGTTTATGATTTGATTTATATTTTGAGTGATGTAGGAAGCTTCGATCAGGGAGAGACAATTAAAGCAAGAAGAACAAAACATATTCTTAGAGTGATAATGGTATCGCCAGACTAGGTGATGGTACTACCTAGTGTCAGGCTACATGTGGTGGTACTGCCTGATGCAGGGAGTGGTATCGCCCATACCTCGAAATCTCGGATTTAAATTTTGGTACCAAGTTTTGAAGCTATTTGAGGTCTATAAATACCCCAGCTATTCCTACATTGAGTAGTAAGAAAGGTGATAAAAAAATCTATATTTCTAAAGTTGAAAACCCTTGTAAAGTGTAGAGTCCTTCCTCCTAAAGTTTAGAGACCATTATAAGAAAGAGTATGAGAGAAACTTTATAAAAAGTGGTTGATCTTCGCCAATTGAAAGAAGATCATTAGTGGATGCTAGTGGCCTTGACGGAAGAGGAATCGATGGAGTGGATATAGGTCACGATGACTAAATCACTATAAAACGGTTTGCATTTCTATTTTGCTATTTATCTTATTGCACACCGCTTTACTTCCTCATTACTTTTGTTGCACACCCTTCTGAACGTATTTCAAGTAAATATCTTTCCGAAATCGGTTTTAATTGAAATGAAAGTTTTTCAAATCGATATTTTTATCCGCTGCACTAATTCACCCCCCCTCTTAGTGCTGAGTCGTTCCTAACATTATCTGGTTAATAAGGGGTATTTTAGATATTATAAAAATAAGGGGCATCATTTGGGATAATAAAAAATAGGGGCATCTTTCCGAAAAAAAAAAGATTCTTTTTCAGAAAAAATTGCCTAAAGAGTTTAGAATTTTCTCCTAAAATGAATATGTGGCAAATAATTAGAAGTTTTTGAAACAATAAATATTATACTCTTATAAATTTTGCATGAATTTTTTATTTGTTATTTCTCTAGGTGGTCTAAAACCTCGTCACACAAAAAAGTCCTCGCAATACTTTTCTCAAATTTGTTTAGAACCTTCACTGTAAGAACCTTCCACATCACTAATTTAGCTAGGTTTATGAGATCAGCCATCTTATCTTTAAAATTTTAGCCTGGTGTATATCCTATTTAAAAGCATATTAAAATTTTTTAAAAGAAAATAATAATTTTATTACTTGATTAATATATGACAAACTATACCGTGCTTCTCGGCCCCATTATGCCTTTAATAGGAATAGGAAGATGTCCTAATTCTACTAGCAAACTATGAAGTTAGTTTGCACATAGATTTCCTTCATCATATATAAAAGAGAATTTACACTCGATAAATAATTTAGTAATATCTAAAATATCATCAAAAGGTTGGATCAGAAACCAAGGAGAGTTGATGTTCAAGGCCCTTATGAAGCTATGTGCTGATTTGGTTAATGGTTGTTGATTTTGTTTTTGACACAAAGACCCTAATCCATTCCTTTAGAATGATTTTGTTTTTGCCATAGAAAATTTTTAATAATATAATATCATTAACAAAAAAATACATCAAGTAAGTTTATCTATTACTAATGTGAAAAGATAATGACTTAATATAGATTCTTGGCTTAGTCTAATACTAATAAAAAACTCATTAAACTTGCTTTCTATAGTTTTAATAGCAGCCACTATACTATCATACATATCATTTATAATATCAATATAATTACTAAAAATATATATCTTTTATAAAATCTATCATAATAAATCTCTAAGAACTTTATTATAAGTTTTCTCTAAATTAATAAATATAAATCTTTTTTTCTCTCTATCATTTTTTAATAATGATCTCAATAAATAAATAACTTCCACCATTTTCTTCCAAAAATAAAACCAAATTAATCTCTAGGGATATTTGTTTCACATCTTATTTGACTTTCAATCACTATCATAAACTTAATTCCTCTATAAATAAAACTTTTTTTGGACATCATTCTTATTCTCATAAATTGGTACTAAAAATCTTTTTCCATTTGTTAGGCATTTTTCTAGATCTCAAGATTTTTCAAGTAACTAGTCAACCAAAGTATTCATTTATCTCTCAACTCCCAAGGGATATCATCAAGTTTCACACTTTTACCTATTTTCATCTTTTAAAAATATTTCTTATAAGCTCCTTTATCTAATTTTATAAAAAAATATATGATTATTAAACCTACCACTATTATCTTTATTTATGGCTCCATTATCCATGAAATTTTCATTAAAAAATACAAAGATAGTTTTTTCATCTTCCTCTATTTTATTATCATAAGCCTTATATATTGTCTTTTAAATTATCATAAGACTTATAAAAATTATCATAACTCTTTTTCCTCTTTTAGATGTTATATGTCTTTCAAATTTCTCCTCATTTTTATTATATTTAAAAATGATCTTTTCTTATTAATTGATTTTTAAACTTTCCTACACCACCACCAACTCTTTCTTAAAGTTACATCTCAATCCCTAGATTCCCTAATGATTTCCTTCGTTATGCCCCAATATTATTAGTCATAATATTTCTATACTTAGTATAAAAGATAGATAATAATAGTAAGTTTAGTTATTATAGATTTATTTATAAAATTAAAATATGTGAAATATAAAGAGTTTTGAAAAAAATAAAAATAGGTAAGAATGTGAGATATGATGATATCCCGTTAAGTATTGAAAGAGTATAAAAAACCAAATAATAACTCAGCTTTCCAACCTAAGATTGTAAACAGGTTGTAAACTAATTGAAAGACTTTTCTACCTAAGGCTTGCTTCCCTAATCTCATGACAAAAAGGAGGTTCAGATCCACATCCAAACTTTCTAATTAATTCAAAGACTTTCATAATTCATGATTTTTGACACAATTAAATATGATGACATTGGCGTAGAAAAAAAATGACGATCTATTGACAAGCCTCATCTTTTAAATATTTGGTTAATGATTTTTTGAATGTTGCTCAAATAAGAATTATCAGTCTTTTCCATTAAAGACTATCATTTATTTTCTTATATCATCATAAACACTTTTACATGTCTCAACATCTTTTGGAGTACATACTAAATGATGCTTAATATGATATATCCCAGTTAAGATAATATTTTCATAGAGTTTATATTTGATTTTCCTTGGTTGTTTTCAAATTCTATACCATACTCCTATCCGATTAATTTTTAAGAGTATTTTTCATCTTGGAACATATGTTTTGATAAAGACAAAATAAGCATATGAAAAAGCAATATAGTAAAAAATCTACAATGGTTATCTCATGTAAAAAATAAAAAGATAATGCATTGCAAACTGTAGTTAATTGTTCATAAAGATGACAAAAAGAGAGATCTTCACTTCAGCCACTAAATTTGCTCTAAGTTAAAATCCAACGATGTCAAAGCACTGGTTGGTTTGTACGTCGAATGGTTGGCTACTTAATTTATACTAATGCTACTTTGTTTTGAATTGTGTAAACTTATAGTCTCGTATTTCTGCAAAAGATTGGTTACACAAGTTTGGTCATCCTAATAGTGGCAACACCTCATATTGCAAATAGGAACATGAGTTAAATATGAGATTATGGCCAAACAAAAACAAAGATTGGGATGGAAGAGGAGAAGAGAAGAGAAGAGATGGGAGATGGGAGGAGAACAAATGAGAAGAGAGGTAGGAGAAAGAAGAATAGGAGAAGATGGGAGGACAAAAAAAGGAGAGAGAGAGAGAGAAAGGAGAAGAGAGGATATGAGAGAAAATAGAAGGAGAAGATAGGAACATAGACTATTTAGAAAGAAGACATTATACTTGCGACGATCCATCATGGTCCACAAGGTTGCCATCAATTCATTATAAGCAATAAGGTTTGTCCCCTCATCTCTCTTATGGGATATCGGAGAGAAGTGATGATCGATAGAGTTAAATAATTAGTTGATGAGGTTCACAACATTTTCTCATTGCATGCAACAATAATTTTTAGGATTTGTACTTGTCTCCTTACTTTCACATCGTTGTCTTTAAAGGTAAGTTCAACTAATTTTTCTTATATAGAGACAACTAAGTTGATTTGATATACTTGAGTCGATCTATCATATTTCACCTTTTATGTTACAATATCTATTCTAACTTATCAAGCCCAAGCTAATGTCATAAGATTACATGATTCTATGGCCTAGATCATAAGTTTAACAATCTTGCTTGATTGACTAGTTTATTCAATCATATTTTAAGAATTAGAAAGATCTTAAAGAGATAGAGAAAGAGTTTTATAGAATCAATTTAGAAGAATAATGAGGATATTCAAAACTTTATAATTATAAATCACATTTTGAAACTTTAAGAAAGAATATTGAAAAGTCAAATAAGATATAAAACAAATGTCTTTACAAATCAATTTGGTTTTATATCTAAATGATCAATAATAGAATTTATTTATTTACTAAAATAATTAATAAAAAATAGAGAGAAAAATAAATATTCACATTTGGTTTTTATTATGGAGAGCCTTAGAAACTATCTAATCAGTTTTCTATTAGCATAACACAATAAAAAGGGTCCTATTCGAGTCCTTACATTTTTATATTGATCAACCTCCTCGGAATATTTTATTTATAGATGATATTATTTTAGTTAATTAAATTTTAAATAAAACTAATTGTAAGCTTGAGTTTTTATATTATATAATACAAACACTCTATTAATGACACCATATAATAGCTTATTATTATATGTTGCTAACATATATTCTGTTATGTTATAATCAATATAGATGCGATTCTATATTGATGTCATATGTTACTTATACATGTTCTATTAGCTTAATATATGATGTACGTTTCCTATTATGTCTAGAGAACAGGGTACTGACACCTATGTCAAATAATTTACAAGAAACAAAAAAAATAAAAAAAATTATGTGCTAAATAGATAAGACCTTTTCTTAAAAATATGAGCAAGTTAACGGAACATCTATATAACAAAAAGTCAAGACAAAAAACATTTTAATCTAGGAGATAAAAAAACTAGTAGAAAGAATAAAAGACCTACCACAATTGAGCATTCCAAGATAGAATGCTACAATAATTATAAAAAGAGACACCTTTGAAAATGTACGGGGATTGGTGTTACTATGAAAGATAGAATACAAGAAAGAAATATGTAGATATAGCAGTGGGAAATATAATACTAACTTCAATAGATGGTGAAATCGAAGCCATAGTAAATGTAATAAACACATTTGGAATATATCTATATAGTAGCATATTATAATAAAAGATATAAAAATAGATTAGTACAAACTTGTAGACTATATTACTAGAAAAAGATAACAAAATAGTTGATTTTTTAAGCAAAGGACTAATAAAACTGATAAGAAACCATATTGACTTCCCAGAAATTGTTAAAAAGTTTATTCAACAAAACCTTAGATACATTACACTTATATGAAAAAATAATTTTTATTTCTTAAGTTTTTCTACACTAACAGAAATGTGGAGGGTGAAGAAAGTAGAAAGATGTATATGTAAACTTGGAATCCAAATAAGAAGACCAAAAAAAATATTTTTTTGTTTATAAAATAAGAATATTGCAATAATCGTCTCACTCGAGAGTTTATAAAAGTATTTAAAATGAAAAAAATCATCACAATAAATTCAAGATTACATCTAGGAGATGGTTCCAACAGAAACCATCATGGAATATTAACAAGAGTTGCATGAACCATTCTTCTTATAATAAATAGTATAAACAACTCCTTCAATAATACCGTCACTAAAACAATGATCGTAGCATGAACTTTTGGAGTTAAAAATCAGTTATTCAGAATGGAACACTGAGAAATGGAGTAGACGCAAAAAGGGCAAAAGTCTATTATATTTCCTTGAAAGAGAATTCGTCGGAGAATTAAGTTTCTCATCTCCCTTGCAAGCTTAAAATGGTCATACTTGCAATACTAAAAAGATATTTCATATGCATCAGAGTGCAATACTAAAAAGATACTTGCAATACTTGCAAAATAAAGAATGCATTATCACTAGAATAAAAGAATCAGGCCACCTCAATAGCCGGATATCAATTTTGTTAGATAAAAGAATAGAAACTATAACAACGTTAGAAATCTCCGGACTTTGTTGTCTCTATATACACCCGTTAGTGAACATCTTACATGGGTATCGACAAGCCATAGAGAACCACTTCGGTCTTAGAAGCTAACTGATGCTCTTTTAGAGTCCCTTGCTTTTCTAAGAAATCTATGTCTATAAAAGCCCTGTAAGTTCTTCTTCCATCTTGTAAAAGTGTTTCTTTGGTGTATGTTTAAACATTTGAATGCTCTTTGTAAGTCTGTTGAAGCATTTTGATGATATTGCAGGGTGGATCAGGCATTTTAGTGATTGATGAACTAAGAAGTGATCCAAGGGGGACAAAGCAATGCTACCCGAAATTGATCATCTGGCCCAAGTGTCTGTCTAACAAATGGACCTACAAGACCTTATGCTAGCGAATGCTCATCCTAAGCAAGAGAGCCCTTAGATGAGATCCTCTTGGATCCTAAGCGGCAAGATCGTGCCATCAAAACAGGGCCTACGCTATTTGATGAGAAGAAGGAACTAGTCAATTTCTTACACCTGAACTAAGAAGTGTTCAGTTGGTCCCCCAGCAACATACTCGGGATTGATCAAAGCACAGCTCAGCTCAACTCAACATCAATCTCGCGCATTGGTTGGTCTAATAGAAGCCCCGAAGATTCATCCCAAACCGATAAGCTATGAAGGAATAAGAGGTAAATTAGCTATTGTATGCTAACTTTATTCATGAGGTCTACTATCTTAGGTGGCTTGCTAGTGTAGTTCTTACAAAGCTTATCCAAATGTCAACTTTCCTCTTCTCTGGATTGACCAGTTTGTCATAGATAAATCTGTGCAAGGGGTGTTCGATATAATATTTGTATATGTTCGTGTCTTTCGATTTTTCTCATGCTTTACATAGCATATAGAGGGCTTGTAGTAGATTTGGTAGCCCCATTTTGATTAGTTTTCATGGTTATCTTAGTCTTATAAATATATGTTATGTGTAGTCATCATGCAAAGGTAAAACTATCCAAAAATAAGTTTTCCAGGTAATCATTTTGGGTTTTTCTAACTCCATCGAGTGGTACGGAGTGTCCCCCAATACAATACCCTGGAGTTACCCTAGTGGCACATGGTTGAATGAGCCTTTAGTGTATTGTCTAGGGCTAGTTTACTATCTTATTCTATAGTAGTATCATATAAACACTTGTGAGAACTTTTTACTATGGTGGACCACCTTAGACCATTTTGTCACGTGAATGTTCAAAGCTTATAAAATATATGCTTATAATTTACATTATCTATTAAGTGTTAGTTATAGGTGCCCTACAAGTCAATCACGTGTGTAATGATATGTGTGACATGATAATGAGAATGATTCGTCTTTAAACACAAATCCTAAATAATCCCAATCATAGGTTACTAAAGAGAGATACCAAGATAATCGGATAGACTGGTGTACTATATACACATACATATGATGGAGGTAGCTAGTCTCATAGCTTCTCGTGTGGGGACACTAGGGATACAGTGTAGGTGCTCATTGGAGAATGAGTTTATTGATTGATCCGCTGATAGAATGCTAGATGGTTGATGATGCTTTATTGTCAGATAGCAATTTCGTAGTCCTAGTGGTGTATCTGGTCCTTAGACTTGAGATACCAAGGATGTCCTATATGAGTACTCCACTCTTTGATACCGAACTTATAGGTCTGGAAGTTCCAGATATAGTACAATCGATCATCGAGAGTGATAGTTAACCTTACGAGGGCTATTGAGTGTTGATAAATGATTATCCACTCTCAATGTCATGAGAGGAATATCTCATATATTCTTGCTCAGATAAATCCTTAGTTGTGGTCACTCGGATTGAGAAAGAAAGAGTTCTCTGGGAGAATCTGATTAAAGTGAGACTCGAGTACAAACTATATGGGTCTGATAGTATCATGCTCGGTATACAGTCTCTAGGATATTAGATAAATAAGGGACTATAGGTACACGGTAACTAAGGATATATAGGTCCAAAGGATTGGATTCCCCTATATCGTTTGGGAACTACGGCGTAGTGGCTTAGTACGTCTGCAATCGATGAGTCAAGTGAATTATTATGGAGATAATAATTTACTGAGCCAAAAAGAGTTATGACATATATGACTCACGGCCAGCTCGATATTGGGCCTAGAGGGTCACACATATATATTAGGTGTTGCGACGAGTAGAGGTTCGAATATGAGATATCCATCGGAGCCCCTATCTTATTAGATATCCAATAAGTCCCTGAATTATTGGATCCTATGGATGAGATCCAATAAGAGCCAATAAGAGATTATTGGATAGAGATCCACTAATCTAAGAGGCTTGGATAGTTTGATGGAGATATAATACCCAATATGGCAGGATCCATTAGGGTTAAGTTGACAATGGGCCTCTATAAATAGGAGGGAACCAAACACCCATAGGCTAGAGGTTTTTGGTTGCCACCTTCTATACTCCTCTCCCCTTCTCCTTAAATAACAGGTGTAGAGTTTTAGGCAGTGATTGGAGGAGCGTCATTATAACCTTATTGTGCGGATCACCGCTAGAGAGGAGGGCACTTGATCTCCTTCATCCTCTCCTACAGAACCATAGGGATTCAGGAATATATGATCTCCCTAGATAAAATATAATCTTTCATATATACGGTTTTATGTTGTACAGATTTTGCACACCAATCTTCGCACAACGACGAACACATCATTGGGAAATTTGAGGATTTTTGTTTTCTATTCTTCCACTACGCATGTAATGTCGCCTCTAGATTTCCCTACATTAAGTAGTTACTAAAATGTCTATTGGGAAACCTGGGGTGACATCGCATATGCAGTAGAAGAATAAAAAATAAAAATCATAAATTTCACAGAAATTATTTTCTTATCGTCGTGCGAAGATTGATGCGTAAAAACCTACAAAATCAAAAAAAACATGCATGTTAAGGGATATATGTTACTTAGGGAGATTATATATCCCTAAAATCCTACAGATATATCAAAGAGGATGAAGAGGGTTAACTGTCCTCTCTAGTAGTGATCCACATGGCAGGAGTTGCGAAGACGCTTCTCAAATCGCTGCACAATCCTCATTTCCACACGCACTACGGAATCAAGAAGGGAGTCGACTCTTCTTGTTGTCCACACGCCTCAAACAGGAATTGTTGGTTGAGGAGGAGAGGGGGGAGAGAAGAATAGGAGATTACAACCAAAAGTGGTCTAACTTATGACCCTTTGGTGCCCTTCCATTTATAGAGATCCCCTATCAACATAACCATAATTGATCTTGTCTTGTTGGGTATTGGATCTCCATCCAAATATCCAAGCATCTTGGATTAGTGGATTTCTACATAATAATCTTTTATTGGCTCTTATTGGATCTTATCCACAAGATCCAATAATTCATGGGCTTATTGGATATCCAATAAGATAGGGGGTCCAATAGATATATCATATTTAAACCTCTACTTGTTGCAACGCCTACCATATGTATGTAAACATTTAGGCTTAATATTAAGCTGATTATGAGTCATACCTATTAGAACTCTTTTTAGCTCAGTAAATTATTATCTCCATAATAATTCACTCGACTCATTGATTGAAGATGTACTATGCCATTACATCATAGTCCCCAGACGATATAGGGGAATCCAATTCATTTGACTTATTTGTCTTTAGTTACCATGTATCTATAGTCCCTCATCTATCTAATATCTCAGAAATCATATATCGGGTATGGTGATGTTATATTCATGTGATAAAAGATCATATTTGTAGTGTTTTTTAAATTTATCTTTTTGACTCGTCGATAAATCCACTACATAAAAATTTTCATTCATGTAATGAATTAATCGATATTTTTCTTTTTTATATGATTACAATTTCATTGATTCTTTATTTTGAATAGTACAACGTTGATTAACTCTATTTCACCATTTTTTCGGTACTAGTACTAATGGAGACCATTTGTTCCGAGAAAAATTACATAAGATATAGACCATATGGTTTATACTCGAGTCTCACTCTAATCGGATTTTCTCGGAGAACTCTTTCTATCTCAATCTGAATGACCTTGACTAGAGATTTGCCTAAGCAAGAATACATAAGATATTCCTCTTATGACACTAAGAGTGGATGATCCTCTATCGACACTCAATAGCCCTAATAAGGTTGGTTGTCACTCTCGATGTCTTTTATGAGTGGAGTACTCATATAGGACATCCTTAATGTCTCAAGTCTAAGGATCAGATACACCACTAGGATGATAGAATTGCTATTTGATAATGAGATATCATCAATCATCCAGCATTCCGTAAGCGGATCGATCAATGAACTCATTCTCCAATGAACACCTGCACTATATCCTTAGTGTTCCCACACGAGCAGCTATGAGATCAGTCGCATTCATCATATAGACAGGTATATAGTACACCAGTCTGTCCGGTTATCTTGGTGTCCCTCTCGAGTAATCTAGGATCGGTATTATTTAGGATTTGTGTTTAAAGGTGAATCGGTCTCATTATCGTGATCTCATTACGATCTGATTCCTATTGCACAAATCCATTGACATCATAATATACGCAATAGACAATATAAAGTGAGAAAAATATTAAATAAATAATGAGCAAAAAGAGTATGTATTATATCACATATGTCATCACTTGCGTGATTGGTTTACAAGGTATTTATAACTAGCAATGTCTACTTGTGAGATCTCGAATTAAATATTTTTTTTAACCTATCTTCCTTTTTATAAGTTCTTAAGGGACCATAAGAGACTTTAAGGAGGTTGATGATTTACGGATGAACATGCAAGGGTGCTACATGGCTTAGGCCAAACTAGCTAAGTCTGTATCATATGGTATTAGAGCGAGATAAGTATACTTAGAAACACATGACATATAAACATGGGAGACCTAATAGGGCTGTGTTGAGAGTAGCTAGCATACATGACTATTTGAAGAAATAATCGTAGAGATATAAGGAAAAGAGTCAATTAAAGGAGCAGACATCTGAGATTGGTATTTAGAGTAATAGTTAACCGTGAGAGAGGCATCATGAGGATAAGCAAGCTAGGAAGAATTGTAGGAAAATCTTAGGGGGCATCACATGTGCAGTAGAAGAACATAAAAACAAAATCCTCAAATTTCTCATCGATGTGTTTGTCGTTGTGCAAAGATTGGTGCACAAAATCCGTGAAACTTAAAATTATGTGTATATTAAGGATTATATTACCTAAGGAGATCGTATATCCTTGAATCCTTATAGATCTCTAGAAAAGGGTGAAGGAGGTCAAGCGTCTTCCTCTCTAGTGGTAATCCATATAGTAGGGCTACGACGATGCTCCTTTAATCTCCAGATCTATTATCTGAGGAGGAGAAGGAGAGGAGAATAGGAGATGACAACCCAAAGAGGCTCTAATCTATGAACCAATGGTTCCCTCATATTTATAGAGGTCCCCTATCAACTTAACCCTAATGGATCCTACCCTATTGGGTATTGGATCTCCATCCAACTACCCAAGCCTCTTAGATTAGTGGATCTCTATTCAACAATATCTCATTGGCTCTTATTTGATCTCATCCATAGATCCAATAATTCATGGGCTTATTAGATATCCAATAAGATAGAGGCTCCGGCAGATATCTCATATACGAATCTCTACTCATCGCAATGCCTACCATATGTGTGCGACCCTCTAGGCTCAATATCGAGCTAGCCGTAAGTTATACCTGTCAAAACTCCTTCTGGCTCAGTGAATTATTATCTCCATAATAATTCACTTGATTCATCGACTGCGGATCTACTATGCCACTACGCCATAATCCCCAGACGATACGAGATAATACAATCCATTGGACATGTTTGTCCTCAGTTACTATATACCTATAGTCTCTCATTCATCTAATATCCTAGAGACCGTACACTCGGCATGGTGCTGTTAGACTCATATGGTTTCTACTTAGTCTCGTTCTAATCGGATTCTCTCGGAGAACTCTTTCTCTCTCAATCCGAATAACCTTGGCTAGGGATTTGTCTAAGCAAGAACACTTGAGATATTCCTCTCATGACACCAAGAGTGGATGATCCTCTATCAACACTTAATAGTCATCGTAAGGTTAGCTACCACTCCCGATGACTGGTAGTGCTAAATCTGAAATCTCCAAACCTATAAGTCCGGTATCAAAGAATGGAGTACTCATACAGGACATCCTTGGTGTCTCAAATCTAAAGATCAGATACACCACTTGGACTACGAAATCGCTGTTTGACAATAAGGTATTATCAACCATCCAGCATTCCATAAGCGGATCAATCAGTGAACTCATTCTCCAATGAGCACTTATATTGTATCCCTAGTGTCCCTACACGAGCAGCTATGAGACCAACTGCGTCCATCATATTGACGGGTATACAATACACCAGTCTGTCTGGTTATCTCGATGTTCCTCTCGAGTAACCTTTGATTGGGATTATTTAGGATATGTGTTTAAAGACGAATTGGTCTCATTATCATGATCTCATCACGATCTGATTCTTATTGCATAGATCCATGGACATCATAATATATTCAAGCAATAGGCAATATAAAGTGATAAAATGTCAAATAATAATAATAAGTAAAAAGACTACGTGTCAAGTCACACGTGTCATCACTCACGTGATTAGCTTTTAAGGCACCTATGACTAGCAAGAAGTTCTATATCATCATCACTTGAAATTTCGCTCGAGTGGTCTTCTTTTATTCTAAGTGTCAAGTCCTTCCTGTTATTTGAAAGGATGTTCTCAAGTTCATCATGTTCATCATATGCCTTGCACATTATTTCATATGACATCAATGAACCAATAAGTTCTTCCAATGAAAAATTGTTTAAATTTTTTGTCTCTTATATGACAGTTATTTTTTAATCTCGGTTTTTAGGAAGTTAACATAAAACTTTATTCACAAGTTCAAGATTCGAAAAACTTTTACCAAGTGCATTTAAACTATTGACGATGTCCGTAAAATGGGTGTACATGTCAATAATAGTTTCACTTGGCTTCATACGAAATAATTCGAAATCATGCATTAAAAGATTAATTTTTAAATTTTTAACTCTACTAATGCCTTCGTGTGTGATTTTAAGAGTGTGCCAAATCTCATATGTCATTTCACAAATATAAACTCGATTGAATTTATTTTTATCCAAAGCACAAAATAAAGCATTCATAGCTTTGGCATTCAAAGAGAAAGTCATCTTCTCCAAATCATTCCATTTGTTCATTGGAAGAGAAAATTTTTGAAATATGTTTTCAACGATATTTCATAAATCCAAGTTTAATGAAAGCAAGAAAACTCTCATCCAAGTTTTCCAATCAGTGTAGTTTATCCCATTGAACATATAAAAACAAATGATAAAGTCTCTCTTGAAAGCCGAAAAGAGCCATTTCTCTTGGGTGTTAAACCAAACAAGAATAAAACATAGCTCTGATACCAACTATTCATTATTTCTCCTCATTTGTCATCAACAAAAA
>LVTN01002934.1:0-27277 GCA_001649415.1 Musa itinerans
ATTTGATTCAGGTTTATACGTTGCTTGTTGGTGTTGTGTCCAGCCCATATGTGGGCTTGGACAATTTGGGCCATAAGCCCAAATCCAAGAAATTAAAAAGAGAGATAGTTAGGGTTGTGAGGTGTGCAGCGGGCGTGTGCAGCAGCGACGGCGTGGAGGGAAAAGAAGAGAGAGAAGAGAGAAAAGATTAGGTTTCTGAGTTTTCTGCTCTACGATTGGTGGTCAAATATTGTCAGTTTTGGCTCAAATTTTATGTGGAGAATTCTTACAGCAAACTCTACAATCCTACAATTCTAACGGTGTTGATCTACAGTTTACCCTTTCTGATGTACTTTCCTGCTATATCCAATTTGTGAGACCTAGAATTTTCTTTTGAAGAGATCCATTCTACATGATGATGATGAGCCAAGATCTATCTCCTTGATGTTATTGTGATCATCTAGTTGTGAAAAGATTTATGGTATTTTGATGAGAAACCCATTTTGATGCGCAAAAAGGGAAAGAATTATTCCGCTTTAACATGTTTTTCCCAACAATTGGATCTGGCTCGATCTATTTTTTTGATCTCGATCATGAACTGAGCTGAAATCCCATTTAGTTCCTTTTATATACATTGCTTGTTAGATCCGACTCGTTCCGTTCTTTTGATCTCGATTATGAACGGAGCTGAAACCCTATTTAGTTCCTTTTATATGCGTTTCTTGCTTGTTGGATCCGACTCATTTCATTCTTTTGATCTCAATCAACAATGGAGCCGAAACCCTATTTAGTTCCTTTTGTATACATTGCTTGTTGGATTCGGCTCGTTCTATTCTTTTGATCTCGATCAAGAACGGAGCCGAAACCCTATGTATACGTTGCTTGTTGGATCTCGCTCGTTTGGTTGTTTTGATTATAATTGATGCTATAATATGAAATCAAGAGAATTAATTAAGATTTATGTTGAAACCATAAATTAAGCTTAGCCAACAGATTAAGCATAGCTAGTAGATCAGGAAGCAACTCGTAGGCTAGCTAGACTCAACCCAATATAGGCAAGCATGTGCATATGACTAATCCATGAGTTATGTTTAAACCAAATTAGATATGTTTAAATCAACTTGGTATGGTGGACACATAGTTGTGTACTAGGAATGTTTAAACCAAATTAGATTACTCAGCCTAGTATCCATCTAACTCAATCTAGTCTAATTTATTCAAGTATGCTCATGTTGAGATGGTTTTAATTTATTCAAGTCTATTTAATCAAAATTAAACTTAATTTAATTTAAATTATATATAGCTAAGATTGTTTCAATTTAATTATATTCTAGTTAAATTGAGTTAATTCAACATATTAAGTTAGAATTATAGTCAATTGATGGTTGATTAATACTATTTGATATTAATAATATTTAAAAGATAAATTAAAATATTTTAATATATTATTTTGTCTTAGTATAGATATGACCAATATGAGATAATTTTGTTTTCTCATCGATGGTAGATAAGATGATTCCCTTTGGAGATTAGCAGGTCGTCATACGTCGTCATACATAGCAGATAGATAAGATAAATGTGTCATTATTTTGGTAAGTAAGGGACACCACTCCATCCTTATTATGAGTGCGATATAGTTTGCCTTCATCGATTATTGGGAGAATATAAACTCATCCCATAGGATAAACTTCTCTTTCCAATGTTGGGAGAGTACTCATTTGGACAATTGATGTATAACAGTGGGTAATAGTAGTATATTAGATTTCATTATAGAGTAGATCTTCCTCCACTAGTAGGTAAAGCCAATTGAATTTTATTTTTGAGTTGACATCACAATATTTCTCAATAAAACATATGGCTACTTTTGATGAATAAATAAATTATAATATTTATTTATAATTTATGTATATTAATAAAAAAATTATATTTTATTGTACTTATAGAAAGATGTTATCCGAATTCGATATTTTTTTATGATATCATAACATAATTTAAGTTATGCAAGTCTTTCAGTAAGATTAGTTTTAACTAATGATTATCATTTGACCTGAGTAATGAAGTCAATTAAAGGAAATAATGATCCTATCACTTAGGGTGCTTGTGGTCACAATGCTACTAGCCTATACACTCGAAGAGATATTCAAGTAAATTTTAACTTAAATCTCTATACATCTTGGAGCAGACTCAATCTTCACATACACTATCATTGATTATGTACTAGCTTTTCGAACATTGCAAAATGTATCTCGTGTTCCAGCACTTATCAACACTCTAGATAATTTTTATAAAATTCTTGATATTATTAGAGGGTTTTTTAGGTGAAAATAATATTTTGGATCATTTTAAGAGATTAGGATCACTTCTTTTTTAGGACAAGTCAGATCCAATCTTAGTTAAACGTTGGATCCATTGAAACAAAGACACCGTAACGTGCAAAACACACCTAATGTGTTGTCGAAGGATCAATGGTATCCCCACTCTAGAATCATCTCATATTTAATTCTTTGACGTATCTGTTAGCACAAGCATGACCGAGGCATAGTGTAACATGAGCCATGATTTTTCTACCACAGTTGTTTAAAAAAAGATGAACTAAATTCTGCATGAAACTTAACAGATAGATCAAAGGATTAGCAATAACTACTGTTACTGCTGGTGCAAATAACATCACAACTTCAACACAGAATTTACCTGCATTCCAAGGCATGTTGTGTTATGTATGATAGTCCTGCGAATGAAGCCCAATGTGCACTTCAACGGAGCTAGTTTATGCATGAATAGATCATTCTTTACCTTCTATATTGTTTTGTACTATTTAGTATCTTGCAATCGAACAGCTAAAATTCTTCCAGCATTATTTCCATCAACAAAGCCATCGCTTAGGTGCAACGTGATAGACAACTTAATGTGCAGCTGATTAATCAAACATTATCCTAATCGTGTCATTCAATAAGGAGTCCCATGGTATATTATGGCACTTTCAACATATCTCATGGCACACATATTTCAACGGCACCCACTATCTGATAAATGTAGACAAAGAAGGTGCATGTGTTACGAAGAGTCTCACGTTATGACAAAGAGGGTGATTGCTCATCACCGAACATCTTATCTGAACTAAGGCTCCGATCTTTTTCTCACATTATGACAAAGCAAGCCACAGTTACCAACTACCCCAAATGCCCTAACCAATGATACAAGCACTATGCATTTAAGCGTTTGTTTCTGTTACCTGGTGAATGATACAAAGCCAACATTAATCGTCATTTCTATTAGACCCTTTAAACAACATTTATACATATCCAAATGTTCAGAATTTGCATTACCGTCTTTCAGATGAACTAACTCTTTAGTTATTATTACATTTTCAAAAGTATTAAAAATTAAAATAACTAAAATACTCTTTAGTAGTTTAATTTTAAACAAATTTAAAAGAGTAAATACAAAATATAAAAAAATTATTTTAAGTTTCAACGTCATTGTTCTAACAATTTGAAGAGTAATTACAGTATTATATATATGTAAGATTGTAAGTTTTGTACGCCATATTTAGAGTTTTGAGGGGACCACCAATACAGAAATCGCTATCAATTACTATAAACAACCATTCGCTGAAGTATTATTGCTTTTCCTTTTCCTCTTGTAGCAGTGTCAACCAAATTCTACAGCAACATCTATCTCTATGATATATAAAAAAATCCAAAATTTGCGGCAAGGCAAAGTACAATTCGGAAATTGAGATGCCATGTGAATGGTAATGACTCTGTTGCCCTGTAACTCCCGTACAGGGGGGGGGCACACCGCGAAAGATTGAAAACCAATGTTCAACTTCAACATCATTTCGATTCATCCCAATATATTGGGAAAGAAAAGCAGAATCAACAAATCCCAAACCTGGAACCAAGTAAACGAAGAGCATCATGCACCAGAATCCGGGCAAAATGGTACCCGGGTGGGCAATATATACTTTCATCAAAAGTACCAAGTGTCTAAAGGTCATCTTAAAGCAACGAAAACATGCTCTGCACTGTGGATTCTGGTTTGGTACTACAGATGAGAGACATGACGCGTGTTTTCGTACACGATTCAGAATTAAGGACTTCCAAGTTGCTGACACTTCATTTCGTGATCTAAACTTAAAGACTATAAAATATTAGTTTACAGTTTAAAACATTTTTATTGTTTAAGAACTGTACCGCTAAATGACTCCCATGTCGTAGTAGATCAACATGAAAACACAAAAAAAAAAAAAAGGCACTTCGAGCACGTGACGGGAGTTAAGTGAGATAAACCTCATTAGTTATAATTACATCAAAATGAAGTATCTTCTCTAGCATGGTCATGGAGTAATGCACTTACCAGTAATACTGCTTTCACAAACATCTCACTGTGGACCGAATAAATCAAAAATAATTTTCCTAATAGAATAATGTCCTTGAAGCACATTTCGAATTTAGGTTGTGCAATAACTTTAGGAATTTGCACAAGCTTAGGAAAAAACCATCAAATAACAGTACTAACAAATAATAATAATGCCTCCACATTTAGGACCTTACCTTACCAACAGATAAATAAAATAAGCAAACCTCTTAACCTTGTTTTTTTTTATTATCATTATAAATTGCTACAATTTTATAGAACCAAATGACACTGTTATCTTATCTTTGACACTAGTGACAAGTTTGCAGCAGAGAACTGAGAACATATATTTGATAACTAAATAGTGCAGGATGCTCTTTACCTTTTGTGTGCTGATGTCCAAAGCACAATCTGTATTAGGTTGATTCAGTAATATATATTTATTTTTCCTTGGAAATATATATATATATATATCCCAAGTCATTTTATGCCAAAGATTCCGGAATATGCTCGTCCCAAGCATAATTATTTTCATTGTTGACCATTAAGCATCTAATTATTCGATTGCAGAACATACAGGGTATGTGTAATTCATGCCATGTTATTCCTAATCCTAAAGCCCACATGATTTCTGTTGGCAAACAAGGATTGTATAAGCAAATATATTTTTTTTCAAAAGATAAAAACAAGGTCACATAGGTGAATCTTTATTTGCAGGAATAAATGATTCAAGAAAGATACACTACGCAAAAACTTAGTCACGGACAAAGACTGAAAACACATAATTCCACACTACAGTCTCATAAAAAAAAATAAAAATAGGAAACTACATTTACCTGTGCAAATAATTTCAGGTGTCACAGGAAGTAGTCAATAATCCTTCATTCAAAGCAGTTTTCGTGGATGACAACCACGATAGATTTTCCATCAACCTTCTGTTTGAACAGTTTTATCTTCGATACTTTCACCGTCCTGTTGCTTGCAAGTTTTTATTTTTCACCCAAATGCATGTTCCCATAGATAAAACACCAACACTGCCCTAACTTCAAAATGACTAGGAATTTTACACATTCTATGTTTGTTTTCTGTCAAAAGGTTTTATCTACATTAGGTTACTCATTGTGGAACCAGTTCTCTTACAGAATTAGTTAGCAGCAAAAGTCCACATTAGTCATTTAACCATGGTGAGCAATGTCAATTCAGATTGGAATATTATAAGAATAAAAAAAACAACAATTTATCTTAACTAGCTTTGAACATAGTATCACTTCAGATGTGATAGTTGACATACAGGAGATGTTTTCTAGATTGTTCTAGGTACTTTCTAGAAACTAGAAAGTTCAAAGTATTCACCCGAATGCTTGTTCCTATAGATAAAACACCTTCTCTGACCTAACCTCAAATGACTAGGAATAAGAATACTTAGCATCTTGTGCTTATTCCCTGTGGAGTTTTATCCATATAAGCCTATTCATTGTGAAACCAATAATCTTGCAGAATTAGTTAGCAGTAAAGTCCATATTACCCATTTAACCATGGCGAGCAACATCGATTCAGATTGGAACATGATAAGGACAACAAAAGAATTTGTCATATATAGCTTTGAACATAATATCAAATCAGATATGATAGGTTAGAACCAATATCATCCTATGCTTTGAAGATCTTTTGGATTTATATAATAGTTAGAAACTCAATGGAACAAGCTGACATGCCTTCCCCACCACATTTGTGTCAGAAAGCAAAAATATTATAAAAGTAGAAAATCACTGCTTACCGATATTTTTCTGAGTTAAAAGGGTGTGATGTTCCTTCAAAAGAAAAAATGGATGTCATAGTACAACATATTTAAAGGTGCTATCGAGGCTATTTAAATTTAGTTTCATTATGTAAAGAGAATATTCAAAAAATGAGCATGGCTGATAGAGCTTTGTGAGCCTATCATCACAATAATTAGGTCTTGCACTATCAAGAATCTTGATGTTCTTCCAATGAATTTCATTTCTTTCTTAAGAATGTATAGCTATGTTGGGTATATTGTGCTCTTTATTCAGAACTTTTAGAACCAACAGATTCTGTTCATCCAGCTCTTCAAATTAACCTAATTTGAAGAGCTTTTGGCCTTCTCTTAATTTGAGCTATCACAGTCGAGATTTATCAGCGTCACTGAGATCTAGCATCTGCACCCTCACCTAGTTGTACATCCAATCCATCTTTACGATCAACTTGCCTACAACACTTTTCTTTCACAACATTGCCAGTCGTATATTTTCGAGCCAGACCATGTTCTGATTTTGTCTGATAATCACATTAATGCTGGTCTTTAAAATACAAAAGGGAACAAATCAGATTCTATTAAGTCTGACTCGATCTGAAATTTTTTCAAGATAGAAAGGGTTGTGATAAAAAGTTTTGATCCGTTTCATACTGTACTTGTTTCCTATAATTATTTCCTTGACTATCTAAATAATTACAATAATCAGTGTTCCCCTAAGAATCAATAGCTCTGGCTTCATCCTATTGTAATATATACCAAAAGGGCAATTAATGACCATCAGTTATAATGATAAGCAAGTCTCTAGGAAAGAACTGAACTAGAAGCTACCGGACCAATGTTTTTACAACCTAAATAAATATGGAAAAGCAGTACAACTACAACATAAATCCCTTTCTGTAAAGCAAAGCTAAATCTCTCTCGTCAAGGAAGTCAACTCTTTGAAAGCAGGAATGACATAAATCTAACGGAAGATAGAAGACTATCACACACAAAAGAATTTTCATACGACAGCAACATATGCTCAAGATTCAGATGACAGTCATGGCGTAACGAAGCATCCTTAACATAAAAGTGGCCTACATGAAACAGAAATGTTCCATCATGCAATTTACAACAATAATTACCCAAAGGTGCCACCCTCGTTGACATTGTTCTTGTTAATATTCTACTAAATAAGGAAACATCACCTACAAAGCTAACCTAGAGTAGAAAGAAAAACTCCAATCGCCTCAAACCCATGATAGAGAAGGAAAAGAAGAACTTAAACTAATAAAACTATAATCACTTATTAAGTACCCTTATGCAGAAGCAGAGGCTTAGGGATCAAATAGCACACTAGCAATAAGAGTATCAATGTATCATTCGACTCCTAACTCCCTCTCTCAAGGTATGAACGAAGCTTTTTCCCTTGATTATCCAGAAAATAAACCTGTTATCCATCAGTAATCCCCTAGGACTTAACCCCAAATCTTGCACTCAATAAGCACTGAAATAAGGCATCCAGTGTAAGCAGAATGTGATGATGTAGAAACAAATATCATTGGTTGCTAATGCCAGATCAATACACTATATGAGCAGACGAATTCAGAATCCTAGGACTTTAAACGATATGCTTCGAGCATTACTACTCAGACCCGGGAGAATCACATTATCTAAGAGAAATTAACTGATCCTTAATAATTTTCCGACTGAGGCCCACTAATAATGACAATTAGAATAGACATGGGAATGATAGAATAGCCCAATCAGTCCTCACCGGTCGGGAAAAGAGTCAGTACCTTCCTCTCGCCACTGCCTCCCCTTGCAGGCTCCAGATCATCCACGAAAGAAGTCGCAGACGAGGGCGTTAACTGCATCAACCCCAAACCAGGCGCTGCTCCTAGCATTTGATGCATCCCCGATTGTGAAACGGCTGGCCGGTTCAGAAACCCATGGTCAAAACCCCCGCCGCCTGTAGGCGATCCGAAATGCCCCAGATGCCTCTGGTGGTAGTGCTGCTGTTGCTGCATGGCGGCCGTGATCTGCTGGTGGTGCTGCAGCGCCGTCACCGGCATATACGGAAGGAACGGATCAGGCCCCCCGAGTCCTGCGACCGGCCTTCGACTGAGGAAATGATGGGGCACGGGGGCGCTGGCGAAGAGCTGGTCGGTGGCGGCGTCGGAGGCGGAGATCGGGCCACCGCCGCCGCCGCCGCCGGATGTGCTGAGGCCCTGCATGCGCTTGAGGTAGAGGCGGTACTTCTGGAGGTGGCTGGCGACGTTCTCGCGGGTGAGGCCGTCGACGCTCATCAGCTGCATTATGGTCTTGGGGACGGCGTTCTTGATCCCAAGGTGGGCGACCGCGTCCACGAACCGCTTGTGGAGCTGCGGCGTCCAGACGAGGCGCGGCCGCTTGAGGGTCCGCGCGGGCTCGTCGCCCCCGCCACCGCTCCCGGATGCGGCGGAGGCGGAGTTGAGGTCAGATGTCTCGAAGTCAGGAGGCGGCGGCATGTGGGAAGAGGCGGGAGGGGGCAGCGGGCGGTGGAGATGGTACGGTGACAGGATCGGGCTGGGGTTGCCGTCAGCGGGGATGGGGATGTCGAAGGCGAGCGCAAGGGCCGGGGTGATGAGGGTCTGCGACAGCGGCGTGAGCTCCTCCGGCGACGGCAGGTGCTCCTCCCAGCGAGCGAACCACTCCGTCTCTTCCTCCTCCCTCATCCCTCCTCCCCTTCTTCCTCCTACAACCACAAGGATTATCCAAGATCCGTTACCGATCGAAATGCCCTTCCAACCGATAAACTCTTCCGCCGCTGCTGTTGCTTGCGCTGATCTAAGAGCAGCACGGATTGGGTGAATTCGAAGAGACGAGAAGCGGAGGAAAGGAGATGGGTTCGAGGTGGATCTTTCTCTTTTGTTTTCTTGGGCTCCTCTCTCTCTCTCTCTCTGATTTCTGGCTCAGGTTGTTTGTTCTGGGAGCGGCGAGGTGACATTTATTTCGGTTATTTTATTGACTGATGACCATACTACCGGAAGGGACGGCTGCTATCATCATGTTTAATTCCAGTCTCTTTATACTCGATCGCCCGAACCAGCAGATGGTGACGCCACGACCGCCACGTTAACGTGATCCGCGGCATGCTTGACGCAGTTCATCGCCCCTCGACTGCTTGCTTCTCTGCGTACTACGTGGCTTGAGTTTCGTGGCCAGAAATGTGGGCCCGCCGTATCCCCTGCGCTGGGTGTACGTGCGTGTTCCACTGTGGAGGGTGGCCTTCGTGTCGTAAATGGTTTCACCAGTTTGTCGTCGTCCTCGTGCGTTGGCCCAGGGAATCAAGAACTATGGACGGTGGATGATTTCTGCGTGCCCCTGACGTTCGATGATCATCATGATCTTGTGCCTTTTGATGCAGTTACTTTTGGCCTTCTTCACGTGTCAGTTTCTGATCATTCGTCCTCCGAGAATCAAAATTATACTTGCTTTTCTCTCTCTCTCTCTCTCTTTTTCTAACATGCGTATGAGATGTAGATGACACAGTGTCATGAATGGACGGGATATCATGCAATCCATGACCCAAACAAGAGGAGATGCACAAGTTGCATGACACACGTTTCAGACAAAGATGCGGATGATGGTAACTCATCGCATGATATATTTATATATATGTCATGTAAATAATACATGAAATATCTAATGGACAACATTTAGCCTTATCCGAATCAGTTATCCTGTGCTCCACCGCTTGTCCTTTTCCTTGGGAAGAGGATAAGTTATTGATTTTGGTAGCAACATTTTATCATTATTATTAATCTAAATGAAAAAACCGTATGATTAAATGTACTAATCATGCTATCATTATTTAGCAGGACATTAGTGATAGTGACTTGTTTAAGGTGATTTTTTCCGCGATGCCTTTATTTTCTTGATTTATATTTTTTCTATAAATTTATATTAATAGTATATTATCTCATGAGATCCTTTTTGACATTCATGTTAGATAGTATATCGAGAAAGATTCAATTGGAGAAGACTAGCAACATACTTGAAAAGACATATTAAATTGAAATCCGATTTAATGTGGCAAGCACTCACCTTGTCATTAGGGATAATGATGATGGCGATGGTGATGATGATGCGGTGGAAGAGGGCATAAAATAACAGTCGGATCGGATCCCATGTGTTTCATCACATCATCAGATGGAAGAGATGCTCTCCGGCTGCCGTGTTCTCAGTCATCAGCCGAGCTCAGTCTCGGGATCAGAGTGACGTGCTGGCCGTGGCTAAGGCATCAAGACAAGCATGCGAAGAGGGTAAACAGATGCAGACGATTCCTCCGTGGCTGGGCTCGATACCCAGCAAGAAGTGTGGGAAAGGAATGCCGGTCCCCTCCGCCTGAAACCGATGCCAAGTCCACAGTGAGACCAGAAGAGCAAAAGGAAGTGCAGGCAATTCCACCTCTTGTAATTAAGGTCCGCCATGACATGCAGAAACGAAGAAGAGTAAAATCTGTGCAAGTCCAACCCAAGAAGACGTGTTTCCCACTTGACATCATGAGACCAGAAGAAGAGTCAGTCAGTAGTTTACTGGAGACCCGCCTGAGTCTGCCAAAAAAGAAAGGAGATGCCAGCGTTTCAATCTGAACGTTCTCAATAAGAATAGCAAGTTAGACAAGCAGAAGTGGTTGATTTGCTGCAAGAAGGACAAGAAATGAGGAGGGGAGGAGGAACAAGTCTGACTTCTCTTAACCTACTGCACGCGGAAAAACAATGGTTGGTCCACTCCTGGAGCATTTTTCTAATGGCGACATGCAATTCACATGAATTCTTTGGTCCTCGGAGCTTGAAGTTCCTGTTAACACTGCATTGCTTGGCCCATCAGACTCCTCAGTACTTCTTTTCTTGAGCAATAGCTTCTTACTACAATTCTCAGTCACTGACTGACCTGAAGGAGCCTAGTAGCCAATTATATGTTGGATTTAGATGATAGTTTCTAATTTTTTGGCAATATAAAAAACAGATGAAAGCTTAAAAAGGAGACGACTACGACGACAATAACAACAACAACAAATATATATAAATAGGAGAGGGACATGTGAATACAATCAAGCTTCTTCAGTTATTTCTTTTCTATTTCTTTTCTAACATGGTATCAGAGCTTACGAGTACGCGAATGATTCGCCAAGATTGTTTGTAGTTTAGACCATGCATCGGCAGCAGTTACACATGCAGAATTCAAGGGAGCGACAGATCCAGTAACTGAGGCTTGAATAACTTGGAGGATGAGACGATCTTGATGCAACCACAGTTTGTGAGCTGGATTAGGTACTGGACTAGGTTCTCCGGGGATGTTGAGTATGGCTGGTGGACAACTGAAGGAGCCGTCAACGTAACCAAGTAAGTCGTATCCAAATAATATATTAGAAAATTGAGCCCGCCATGATGCATAGTTGCCACTCTTTGATAACTTGAAAGGGATTAGTGTGACTGCATTGATGGAAATAAGCCCTGTAGGAGAAGAACTGTGAGTTCCTGCAGAAATAGGAACTGTAATATCAGAAGAAGATAACGAAGACATCCCAGATTCCTTTTTTTTTTTTTTTTACAGTAGTGTTTCACGGGAGGAAATGAGTGAGTAGAGTAGCTGTTGCTGCTGCAGATTGCTGCACCTCTGCTGTAGCTTTCTCCTCTGCGGTAACTTCCTCCTCTACTGTAGCAACATTGCTGTAGCTTTCTCCTCTACCGTAGCTTTCTCCTCTATTGCAGTAGCCGCAGCCGTCGTAGCCACTGCCGTCGTCGTCGCCATCACAACCACAGCAACAGCGATCTACTCTTGCCCTACTCATGAAGCCTCTCGCTCGTAAATTGTTTGCTTTGCATCGATCCAAGATTAGATTAGTGTCCTGATAGGAGCACCATCTTGCGGGGGTATGATAGCAGATAAGATTTTCTCAACTATATGAGGATATCTCTCTACTCTGTTGAGGGAAATCCTCTAATCTGTTGAGGGAAATCTTCCCTTCTAACTTGTATAAATAGGAGAGGGACAGGTGAATACAATCAAACTTCTTCAGTTATTTTTTTTCTATTTCTTTTTTAACAGTCGGTACGGCTCGACCCGAATGGCAACGTCTATGATCGTCTTGGGGACGAAGGTCTCGCCTAATCGGGTCGAGGTTGAGTTCGGTGTAGATGCACTTCTTTCGCGAGCCAATCCGTCTTTGTCGCCTCCCAACGAATTTCTGCACACAAGCCTAGGTCGGGATGGAGGGTGATCCCGACTTAAGCCCCTCCAAAGCTTGAGTCACTAGGGAGACGATGTTAATTTTTTTCTTCCTCTTATCAGATGCTGGCAATGGGTTTTTATCGTAGTCCGAGGGGGTCGATCGTACGTGGCCTTTTTCGACTCCAACCCCTTGGGCAGCGAACATACCTTCAGCTGTCTATCGCTCGAGATATGTGGGATGGCATCATGCGGCGTTGTCTTAGGTTTCCGGAGCGGTCCTTGTTGCGATCGAACTGGTCGATACGATGCCAAATGGCACGGGGCGAGAGCAGCTATTATCTTGAGTTTCTGGTGGAGCTTCCGACATGACGCCGTGTCTTCCTCTCGAGGCCCCGCACTCGGGGTCGAGTCCTCGTGAGGTAATCCATAAAATACCCTATGAGGTAGCAAGAGATTGGTTTGCAGTTCTTATATAACCTGAGAGATTTCTGCAGTCCAAAAATTCTTTGTTCCATCAAATTGTCATCAGAACTAGTGCTGATTGCTTGTGTTGTGTATGCGTGCAAACCTGCATGCCAATCCCCACGGACAGAGAGCTCTGTTCCCTTCAAAGGGAGACTCGTCTGGTCCACTCAAGCAATAGCTCTCGTGGTGAGCGCAAGCCACTTCCGTGCCATTGAGAACAAAAGAGTGGGCTCTGTCAGCTCCTTCGTCCGGCAATGTCCTATAAAGGGTACAGAGAAAAACTGCAGCAAGAGGCAGCAGCAGCAGTGGAAGTCGAGGAACGGGCTCCAGTAAAAAGTGCATCACTCTGCTCCCCATCCTTACCTAGGAACAGTGCCACTGAGCCATCAGTGTTAGGAGAAGAGAGATTCCCATCCAAAGAAGAGAAGTTTCTTGCTTTACTCATCTCAGGCAGCATTCATCACCGAGCCCGCAGTGAACAGGGTGAACAGTGAGAGATGAGAAGACGTGGGGGGTGGTAGGAATCAGAATATCTCTACGGAAAGATGGATGTGGCCATGAAAGCCCCCCCCCCACACCCACTATCTTCCTATCCTTCTTTTGCTGTGTGGAATTGACGTGAACAAGGGTTTACAGGGCGACCTACCGTCGCCTGCCTGTGGCTGTGCCAGGCCAGGGGAGCTGGTGACCTTCGTCCGCCACACGTTACCTCCTTTCCCCCACTCGACGTGGGGTTGCGTTAAAGCTCTGTTGCCACTAAGAGCTACTGCTCCTTTAAGTGGTGTCTGTGTCGTCTTGTGGATGAGAGCATTTGGAGCGGGACGAAGACAGGGCAAAATGAGATATCATGCAGAAGTGTCCCATGGATGGACAGGAACTTTTCCATGTCTGGTCATAGCAAAGTTTAATATCTTGGCGATCTTTATACTTAGAGAGAAAGAGAGAGAGAGAGAGAGAGAGACTTTGATCCTGTGTACTCCGATGGAGCTTTGCCTTTGCTGATGATCGCAACATCTCATTGGCGTATGTGGCCAAGTACAGACAAGCGTATCATGCAGCAGGCAGAAATGGTGGTAGACTTCCCCTCCCCCCTCATAATGCTATGCCACTCCACCTGACTCCATCCACATGCCTGGCTTACCTCCATCCTCCTCCTGCATGCCCACCTCTATGTGCTTGATCTGTGCCTTCTCAACCTCTCCATATCTATTTCAGATATGCACACAGTACTCATCTCCTTTGGTCATAATCACCATTTTAGTCCAGTTTGTTTTCTGTCTCTGAAGGAATTAAGTTCAGAAACAATCTATTACAAGTCTTCCAAGTGATCAATATTAGGGTTTATGCGTGTGACACACACACTAACCTCCCCTCTCCTTCTATAAAAGGGTTTAAAGCTTCTGAGCCATACAAGAGATCAAGAGAAGCATCGACCCCCTTGCCTTCTCCCTCCTTCCGAGGATCGCCATCGATGGATCAGCACTCCTCTCTTAAGCTCCTCGGCTCATGGGCCGACTCCCACACCCACCGCGTCCAGCTCGCTCTCAAGCTCAAAGGCTTGGAGTTCGACTACCAGGAGGAGGACGTCGTCAACATCAGCCCCGCCCTCGTCCTCCACAACCCCGTGTACAAGAAGGTCCCTGTCCTCCTCCATAAAGACCGCCCCGTCGTCGAGTCCGTCGTCATCCTCCAGTACATCGACGAGACCTGGGCCGGCAACCCGCTTACGCCCGCCGACCCCTTCGAGCGCGCCGTTGCCCGCTTCTGGTGCCACTTCGCTGAGGATAAGGTGATCCCATCTACGCTCATGTCCAAATTGGATTTATCCTTAGCTTGGGCCTGTTGCAAATGCAGCTTGCGCCGGCGGTCGGAGCGGTGTTTTCGTCGTCAGGCGAAGGCCAGAAGGCTGCCGTCGACCAAGTCCACGAGAACCTGAAGCTACTGGAGTGCGAGATAAGGGACGGTGCATTCAAGGGCAGGAGGTTCTTTGGAGGCGACAAGATCGGTCTGTTGGACATCGTCCTCGGGTGCGGCTCCTACTGGCTCGCCGTGTTCGAAGAAGTGATGGAGGTGAAGCTCGTCGACCCTGAATCCTTCCCTGCGTTCCATGCATGGCTGCGAGACTTCGAGGAGCAGAATGAGGTGAAGGAGACCATTCCGGCCATCGACAAGTTGCTCGAGTATGCCAGAGGCGTCCGGCAAATGATGCTGAGCCTCAGTAGTAGCACAAGCACCAGCGTTCCTGCTACTGCTGCTGCCAACGCCACCGGCAACGATGATGTTGCTGTCGACGCCATTGACGGTAGCAGTGGCTGATGAGTTAGGCCTTGCTGGGATCAATCTGTTTTCAGTAGGATGCAGTGCAGTGTCTCTTTGTAGTACGTTCATCGTTTGTTGCGTGAAGTCATGAGATCAGATCGATGTTCTACATCTAGTATCTAGTAATGAAGGTTTAAGTTTTGGGCATGTGGAAGCTCTCTGTTGGTGTTCGACCTTCTACAGGTTAATGTTGTCTCCAATCCGTCAACCTTATGAGCATGTACACTGGTATCCTGCAAAGTGAACGGTGCTCGTTACGTACAACTCAGCAATAAAAGTGACAGCTGCTGCTATTTATTAGGACAGTATCTGATTCTAATTTGTCCTATTATTACGACCCGACCCAAGCTTCAGTTGAACCAAACTGCGAGTCGATTGAACCGGGAAGAGGGGGAAAGGAAAGAAATGAACCGGGCCAAATTTACCTGCCTGCGATCGATGGGGGGCGCTTCAGATCTCTGCCACTCCCGTCGGGCTGCGCTCCAAGGAGGAGGAGAAGGCGTCCCCGAGCGGACGATCGGTAGATGATCCCTTCAAACCCTAGCCCTAATGATTGGTTCCCAAAGAATGCAACCCAAGCGGAGGCCGCTCCTTCCCCTCCTCTTCTTCCTCTCCTTCTCTGCCCTCCTCCTCTTCTTCTACCACTCCTCGTCCTCCTCCCTTCTCCTTTCATCAAGCCCCAACCCTAATCCTCGCTTCACGTTCATCATCAAGCTCCTCACATTCGACCGCATCGACTCGCTCCGCCGATGTCTCCGATCCCTCGCCGCCGCCGACTATACCGGTGACCGCGTCCACCTCCACGTCCTCGTAGACCACTTCCGCCCGCTCAATAGCTCCTCCGGCGCCACCCTCGACCGCAAGCTGGAGGAGTCGCGCCGGATCCTGGATCTCGTCGACCGCCTTCGCTGGCCCCACGGGGACAAGATCGTGCACTACCGGACGGCCAATGCCGGGCTGCAGGCCCAGTGGCTGGAGGCCTGGTGGCCGAGCTCCGATGACGAGTTCGCCTTCGTGGTGGAGGACGACCTCGAGCTGTCCCCGCTGTACTACAAGTTCCTGAAAGGGCTTATCTTGAAGTACTACTACGACCCGGCGAACTACAATCCGTCCATCTATGGGGCGTCTCTGCAGCGGCCGAGGTTCGTTGCTGGTATGATGATGAACCCTTTTCCTCTCTTCGTGTTATAGCTTATGCCTAGTTCTTATGGAACCGACTTTTGGAAGATCTTTCTGAGATGTTCAAGAAAGCAATTCGTGGGATTAATTTAGGCAGGAAAATGACATGATATACAAGTTCAGAAGGATTTAGGTTTGTCAAAGTTGGCACTTTTAGCACATAGTACACCATATTGCCTCATTGTAGTCTATACTATTCATTAATATCATATATCAACAGAACTGCTCGGTGGAATCATACAAATCTGTTGCGCATTGAATAAACTTATCTGGTTTTTCATCCCAGCTTAACCCTGTCTTTAAGGCCAGGGTGTATTCCAATTGGGATTTCTTGTCTTCTTCTTCTTCTTCTAATTAATTATGTTGCTGATCTTGACGCCATCGTATCAGATTTCAGGTTGAAAATTTACTTTCGAATATCTGGTTGTATCATCATAAAATAAGAAGCCATAAGTTAAACTCCTATTACAGTGTCATCTATATAGATGTTGATGCATTTTCACCATATACTTTGAGCAGTTGGTAGATTGCCTTTTAGGTATATACCTACTTTTCATTTATTAGTGCACTATTGCTGCCAAGTTACTGCATATGTTGTTGCAAAATTTCTCTTGGAATTCTGTTCAATCAGAAAGTATCAACTCAATGGAGTTAAATAAGATATAGGGAGTTCAGTTTTCTCAATGGAGATTAACCTTCTTCAAATGTTTGGACTCCTTATATCTCTTTGCTATGTCATGAAAGCTGGATTCACCTCCTTGCATGGAATATCCTCAAGGTGCAGGACACACTTCTTTATTCTCATAGCAACCAGATTATAATCTTTTTTGTTTTTGAAATACCATTTCTTTCGTTGATTTGTAAGTATTTTCTACCAGTCGGATTTGCTTCTCTTTTTTTAAAGTTGGATGGTTGGATTTGCAACTATGGACAATTTTAGTTTTGCTTGTTATGATTTGTTTCGTTGAATTATATATCAGTCTGGAGCAGTTACAGAGTGGTCTTGTGGACACTGATAACAAAGCAGTATATGAGGGTGCAAGCATTATTTAATTGCATTTTTTGCCTTCATTTTCTTCACCATAGAAGTCTGGTGTGCACTCCACAGTTATTTCTGAAGCCAATTTCTTGTTACTTTTTTGTGAAGGCAAAGGTTTGGCTTATGGCTTATGGTACATGTATGACTCTCATTATATACAAATTACAGGTAAAAATGGAAACAAGCTGCAAGTGGGCAGTGAAACACGAATTTTCTTATACCAGATGGTTGGCACATGGGGTCAGCTTCTTTTTCCAAAACCATGGAAGGAATTCCGCCTGTGGTATGATGAGCACAAATCCAAAGAAATCAAACCAATTCTTCAAGGCATGGTAATCTTATTTGTTGTGAGCAGCAAAAGAAGTTTTGCTAAAGTTTTTTGAGTACAAGAGTTTTTCCAAATAAAAGGAGCCTCATTGGCACACTAAGAACTCCTTACTTTGAAAATTTACATTCTCCTTCTGTCCTATTATTTCATGTTTTGGCGTATCAACTATTACAAGAATGTCATCTCTTATCCTTCATTCTTTTTGCTATATTTGCAGGTGACAACAGGATGGTACAAAAGGTTTGGCGAGAGAATTTGGACTCCTTGGTTCATCAAATTCATCCATTCCCGAGGGTGCTACAATATCTATACAAACTTTGGGCAAGAAAGAGCACTCAGCATCTCTCACAGGGATGCAGGTGTAAATTATGGGAAGACGGTTGGTCCTGATTCAAGTTTGTTGGTAGATGAATCTCTTAGTTTCAATCTCTGGGAAGTGCCGCCACTGAGGAACTTAAAATGGTATGATTTCTGTTTCACAGAAACACTTCCAGGCAGAATTGTGAGCGACTTTAGTGGACTCAGGTCCTTACTATACTCCTTGAAGCAGCAGAAAACAATAATCGTAATAAGCTTGTACCAGACAACAGAGAGGATTGCTAAAAACTTGATTTGCAATCTTGAAAAAGCTGGTTCACTGAACTTCATTCTCCTTGGTGGCAATCCAGAGTTCTTGATTGACCTTGCCAGAAGAGGATATCCTGTAATCGATTCAGATCAGTTGATTTCTAGCATTAGGCACGACAAGTCGATATATCTTGAACATGAAACAGACATCATAAGGGAGATATGGGTTAAAGCCACTATAGTTCAGAAGTGCCTGGAATTAGGACATAACTTGTGGTTGATAGATGGTAACATGATTCCAGATAGTGGCTCATTATCCGAGTTGCCGCATCCCTCCTATGACTTTGTTGTTGCAAAAGATGTGGGGCTGTTGTTTGTGAAGAGCTCTCCACCTTCCTTGAAGATGTGGAATGATGATTACATTCATAAGGTGGTGGCAGAGTGCAAGTCCCTGACAGGAAGCAACTCCCACCTGATGGAACACAAGAATTTTGTGCATCTTGCTAGGAAAGCTTTAGATGATAATGCTGATGTGAGAGTTGATGACTCAGCAGTTGGTGTGAAATTAGGTGCTATCACCATGAACCGCACGGAGAGCAAAATGAACATGGTCTTCTGGTCTCAAGAGATGGCATCAGCTTTGGTACAGAAGGAGCTTGAAAGGCTGGGGATGTGGTCGATCGATGTGGATTCTTCATGTGTTTCTGTTGTTTGCCACAAGACATAGAAGCCAGTTTTTGAGTACCACAATCAATTTTCTGGTTCTTATGCTGTACAAAAGAGTCTGCAATGTCACCTAAACAACATCTTAAATGCAGGAGGAGGGCCATTTTTTCAAAGAGGTAAAGCCTGGAATCTCATTGCAGCCTTGAAACTGTGTTATATTTAGTGAGTTGTGTGGTTGAACATGAGCAACCTGTATCCTATCACAAGGAACTACAAATCCTGCCGCCGACTCGGTGGTTAGTAGAAGAAGCAGCTGACAGCTTATACGTCTCTCCACCCACCATTCCTTTGTGATTCAAAGCACACTGTTCACATTCTCCCCCAGACAATAAATTAAGAGGAGAAACATATCAAAGAGAAAGAGACACAGGCAACCCAACTTGCTCTTTCTATCTCATTAGTGTCATGGCCAGCTACACAATTTTGTTGAGTTGGAAGGTGGAATCCCTCAAAAATGCGTGCAGTTCTGGATGTTATGTCACTCAAAATATCAAACATGTCATTCGCATATGCAGAGTTAATGGAATGCAACATCAAACAGCAGCTCTCACTTGCAAGTCCTTCAAATAGCAAACATGCTCCTTGATCCTCTCTCTCTCTCTCTCTCTCTCTTTTCATTCACCCAAAGTGCTTTTCACAGAGTAGGCCGACCTACCACTCTGTTGTTTGAATGATTGCCATGTCAAAAGTGCTCCACAACCTTTGTGTTCGACATGTTATGGATGGCTGCGTCAGGTCTGATGTGGAAACTTCTTCTGGAAAAGTCAATTCTGTGAAGCTAACTTTGGAACATCACATCGACGGTTAAATTTAACATTAACAGCCATATAATTCTTCTCGACGTAATACCCACGAAACAACGTAAGCTTTGAATTCTCGACCCCAAGAAACTGTCACAGTGCCGGCATTTTCTGTGGTGACCAAACCAAAGAGAAGCTGATTGATGAGTTGACTACCGGAACAGAGCAGGAAGATGTGCCTTCTCCTGTTCACGGTGGACCAACCAATTCCTCACCTTTACCTTTCCTCTGCGGCCAAATCTTCTTTGGAGGAAAAGTTCCACCGAGAGGAGGATGAAGGACTCCAGCGTCAAAAAGAAGGAACATAGTGGGGAAAGCAGGCCACTGTACCAACGGCAGTAGTCAAAGAAAGTGGCGCTGCCAATTAAATGTGGGGGGGGGGGGGGAGTTGGGTGTTCTTTTTGTGGCCTTGGAGACTCCCATGCCACCATTAGAGGACAAGCTTTCAATGTGTTCTGTAGTTTGTATAAGAACAGAACACTGCAGTACAAGCAAAGCTTTTTGTAATGTGGTTTCACTTTTGGTTGACACAGAAACATTAGCTTGAATCTGATTGATAACCCCAACAAGAAGAAACAGCAGTGATCTAAGCAACTGTGTCCATTCAATCCCAGTGTGTAAAATAGGCTAAACCAGAAATGCATTGCAGAATATGTTGTTTGTTACCAGATAATGAATGAAGTTGGCGCTTAAACTACAAGATTGATCATCACTGTAACCATAATCAACAATGTAATAGTTGTACAAGAAGTGCAATGCAGCAGTTAGCCACCAAGAGATCATGCAAGAATCAGCCGAGGCATTCAGAGAAACTGCAACTGCGAGATGCTAACTGTAATGCGTTGCTTTTACGTCGTAAAGGAGAGATCGAGAAACACAGAAATGTGATGGGTTTGTCGAATTCTGTACATGATCAGCAATTTATCTCAGATTAATGTACACCTGGTTCTACATAAATGTCGACGTTCCGGTTTCCTGAGTGCCCTCTTTATGGTGATACATGATTAAGGTGTCAGTACCATATGCAAGGAAAATGCAGCGAGCCGTGGTTCTTCCTTTGAATGAGAAAGGAATGCCATCGGCTGCAATTCCAAACTCCAATTGGATAATTGACTGAACTATTGCCACCCATTTGCCCGATTCCTAAAGTGGCTTCTGGATTTCGGAACAGGCTGGCTGTCGTGTGCCTGCTTTGGAATATCATGCAACTCCATTACTTGTATTGTTCGCTGCTTTTTTGCTGCATCATATGAAACATACGCCATGAATTAGATTAGCTTCTACAATTGCACCATGATAAAAAGTTTTGAGCAACCGATCGAAGCTTATAAGTAAAAAACGAACCATTTTCTGCTTGCCGGTAGCCTTCGTGAAGCTTCCGCCTTACGACCTCCAGCTTAGCCTGGACAGAAGCTTCCTCGGAGTATTTTGACTTCTAATAGATGAAAAAGTTTCAGACTTTTTCAAAACCTATCATATTTCAAATTTCCATATGTTTCGTTAAACTTACGTCTTGCAGGATCATCGGTGGCTTCCTTTGAAGTGCAGCAGTGTCTCGTTGTTGTTTAACTTTCACCTCGCTGGATGCTTTCTGCTCAGGGGCGACCTTTGCTGATTTGCCTGGTCCCGATTCAACAATCACAGCCTTGCTCTGTTTGCTTAGTATGCTTTGGGACGTTGCTTGCCAGACACAGATTTCATGAAGCTCTGGTTGCCTCATTTCTAATTCTCGTCTTCTCATATGCAACTTGTCTTCTGGAATAGCTGATTGCCATGGCTCTCGCCTCCTTACATGTCCCTTCTCTTTTACAAAGTTAGACTGTTGCGGACCTCGCGTCATCTCTCGGTTCTCTTCTTGAGCAACAGGTAGTTGCATAGGCTGTTGTTCCTTTAATATTTCATAGTTTTTTGTAGGCTTCGTTCCATTTTCCCACCCCTCGTCAGACTCCCCACAGTTTCTAAAATCTGCAGCGAATTGCCAGCACGAGGATGATACCGTGAATCAGATAAATAACAAAAAAGGAAAACCAGAAGGTAATCTGAAAAGCCCCAGTACTCACTTCCGTCATCATCCATTCCGTCAAAGAACTTCAAGACCCAAGAGTAAAAAGACGCATAAAACGGCACCCAATTAGCGCACGTAAAGGTGGAGCATCAGATCAATTGTAAAGAATAGAACAACGGTGCTACAAATATTTCATATCGTACCTTTGAGAGTTGGATGGAAGTTGTCTGAGTAGCAAATAGTGCTCCCTCGTCTAATGGAGGAGAAGGAAGCCCTTCCTCATCATCGATAACAGAAGGAGTTACAGAGTCTGGAGAGTTACCTGTAAATCACAAGTTCATAATCACATATGAGAGATCAAAAATGTATATCTGTGCCAGACATGAGACGAACATGTAACATACCGGCAACAGCAGCGGCAGCACTGACCCATTCATCAACCAAAACCTTCCAACCACTGCAACCCAAACATAAACCCAAGCGATTAGAAAAGTCTAAGAACAATTTGTATATGCACCTCTTAACCGGAAACAATTTTGCTTCCCCTTTATCTTTCACTAAATGGAAGCGTACGACCGAGTATCGAACAGGTAAAACACATCCAACATCCAATGCAAAAGAAACTGAAGAAACCATTTCTGATTCCAGCAAGACCAAATGCATCAGTCTAAACTCAGATTTAAAAATCTGATCACGCATACTTGACCTAAAGAAAGAAAGGATCACAAACTATCCACAAGCAACAAAAACATCTTAAACTTGCATCCGTCTGAAATAAAAACAGTGCACTAAACTCTATAGAATATATCATTTGCTTTACCACCATCAGTAAACCATATCATACGACAAGAGAAACTCACTCGATGAGAGTGCGAACCAGGTGGCGAATTTGCTTCGAATTGTGTTTACGCAGGCCATTAACAGCCCTTCCGATCTCAGTCGCCTAACAACCAAAACAGATCAATGATGCAAAGGAGTTAGAAGCACTTTGAAATCATCAAATTGCTGCAATAATGTACGCATCCTAATCCTGAGTCCAACATAGAACAAAAGGGATAGAGAGGAATGCAAGATCAACACCTTGAGGACATCAACAGAAAGCTCCATCAGTTGCAGCCTCCTTAAAGACTCCAACAAGACAGCATCAGACTGCAAAGAAGCATCAGCAAGCTCAAGCTCAATGGTACTCCACCAACATCACACATCTAAATGAGGATCATAATGCAATACTAAATCGATGAAAAGCCACACAAATTACCTCATCGTGTTGGTTTCCGAGGATCTCTTTGATCCTCATGGCCTCTCCAACAATCTGGCCCTCCTCTTCCATCTCCTCGGTGAGCGCCTCCGCCTCGTCATACGTGTAGTTGCTCGCCGCCCGATTCAAGGACTCGGGCCCGTCGTTGCTGCTGTCCGCCTTGCTCTCCTTCTCTCCGAGCCTCCTCATGCTGCCGTCCCCCTCGGCCCCTCTCAGCTCGACGCCGTCACAGCCGAAGCACCGCGGCAGCAGCGCGGCGAAGAGCTTCTCCACGATCTGATCCCTCCTGCTCCGGAACTGCCGGGGGCAATCCGACGCCGCCACCAGGATCGCTTGCTCGATGACCTCGAAGATGTCGGAGTTGGCGCTTCGGAAGAACTTCCTCCAGTAATCAACCGACCCGGACGAGCTCGCCATGGTGGCGACGGCGAGGACACCGGCGAAGAACGACCCGACGTATACGAGGGCAAATCCGTCTCACCAGAGCGGTCCGCGGCAGAAATCGACTCCAAGAACGAATCTTGGCCGCCGGCTCCGACACCGGTGACCGGAAAAACTAATGGGGTACAAATCTTTTCGCCGATGAACGGCGGTTCCGATGGGCACAACCGAGACCACGCGAAAGAGATAACGGAAAGATCCGACCTTTCCGACAATCCACATGCAGTGCCAATCAATCCCACCCTCCGGAACTCAAAATTACTAACGTGAGATCATAGTGTAATGACAACCGGTCCGATTTGTTCCCGTCCCAAAGGAGACCAGAACCCGATTGCGCGGCGGCGGTTCCCGGTCGCAGGACGATATCTTCTTCATCAAACCTCCACACACACACAAACGGACCACTTCTCTCTCCTTTCCCCCCCTTGCGACAAAACCAAAACCGCCATAATAGGTAAAGAACAGACTCGAACCCAAGACCACGATACCCACAGACTCCTCTCTCTCTCTCTCTCTCTACGGGACACCGAATCCAACCGCGCAGTGTTGTCGTCTGCACCGTAAAAGTCCGGCCTTTTCCGGTGTGAGCCGCGGATCGAAATGGTACTTTTATGATTACATCCCTAAGGACTTCGAAATTACAATTTAAGAAAAACCATCGGGACTATTCAGCGTCTGTACTTTTATGGTACGTTCAGGCCACGAACCGTTGGTCTTCGTCGTTGACACGGACAAATGTGCGGTCGTGATCCGGTCGGTGTCCTTCAACAGATGAAGGATCAAACGGTTCGGATCTGTGACGGATGAATGGACGGACGGTGATGGATGCAACCCCGTTTTCTATTTTCTATCTCTTTAGCTTGATAATATAATTTTATTATATATATATATATAATAAGCAACGATAGCTTACAGTTTTATCGGAAATATTTCCGATATTCTCATAGATATTAAAATAATTCCGAAGTAGATGGATGAATTATTGGAAAAACATATCCATAGATATCTTTATTTTTATATATTCTTGAAATGTCTTCTAAAAATACAATTAGAGCATGTAATCAGGGGATAAATAAATCTAATCATAATGTATGAGATTTACCTTTAAGTATTTTTATTTATTTAGAAATAAAAAATAACTATAATATTTTAAATAATACTATAAAATTTAAAAATATTATTATCGATGAATCGATTCATGAAATAGATTGATTGATCAGAAAAGATGAGAGCTACTATTGTATATTATCAAGAATATTATAGGAAATATAATGTAAAGGGATACCGATCAATCAAAAAATATGAAAAAAAAAAGTCATCTTAAAAAAACTCAAAAAATATATTTTTCTTAAAAATTCATCATATATATTATTTTATTACTATTAACGATGACGATGATGATGACGACAATGATATCTAAAGTTGAATCAATGTTATAAAAATAAAATTTCGATAACGGAAGACGTGTCATATTTAATTCCTGTTCGTCGAAGAGGGATGATGGTGCACATAATATTTTTCTTATAATAGTAATAGTTTGGCTCAAGCTATATTTTTATTATTCTTAGACTAATTTCTTATCATTTCTTAATATAAATGCACTAAGGAAAAAAAATACGTTTCCTAATAATTAATAAAATTATCAATAATCTGAAGGTAAACTAGTGGGAAGAGGGATCAACCTAAATAAATAGAAAAAAAAAGGAATAACTTTCTTGAGGAATACACGACAGATTCCTTTGGATCATATCAGAATGTCCATTACATTTTCCATACATTATTCCCTCTTACGACAACCACTCATAAAGGAAAGGGATCGTATTGGATTCCTACTCTATTGATAATAAATCTTAAATATTTTGTGTGGCATGATTTTTATCATCGCCACCCGTGTCACGATGAGATTGTTCATATATATATATATATATATATATATATATCGATGAAAGCTGGATATGGAATCAGGTTTCTGGTGAATCTATCGAACCAGGAGGGAGAAACGGTACTGATTTCCTCAAGATTCGGGCTGGTGGTGATGGGAAATCATCTGGAGCATCCTCTCCGAGTATTATTTGATGGCAAAGTCGAATCCACTTTGTGTGTCTTTTGTTCTTGGTATCAATTCAGAAGAAAGAAAAATAATAATACCGGTGGACCTCACGTAAATATAATTAAATATATACACATGCATGTATGTATGTTGTAGTTATATCCATATGATATGGCACATTTTTGTATCGCCCACATGGATCCGAGCAAGCAAACACGACGATGTAGACGTGAAACTTCAAATCTGATGTGACGCGTAGCACACACATGGCGGGCAACTGTTCTTTGCCCCCTCTGTACGAATGACATCATCACGGTACAGTCGTCCCGGAAAGCTCGGGGTGGCGTCGATCCACACAGGTCGATCAACGCTTGCACAAAAAACTTAAGCTGACCATAGTTAATTGACCTCGTACGATCAATTCATCATTGCAGGTATAAAAGCTAACTCTCGTTGATCAGGAAGGAGGGACACTCAACTCCCCTTAACTCCATAACACTGACTTAAGCTTCAGAGAGGTCGAGTCGGGAAATCCCCCTCCCGACCTCGACCTTTGTGCAGGAACCAACAACGAAACAACAACAACTCGTTGAGGGAGAACCACTCTCGAGAGACGATGCTTGGACCTAACCTGACCCGACGTTGACGTGACCCGAGCATCCACATAGGTAACCTTGTGCATTCGAGATTGGACCGAATCGTGCTGACATCTCGATTACGATGTAAAGGTTCACTAACACCATACGAGATGTGTTCTTTCGCCGAAAGTCGAGGTCGAAGACAGCTTGCTGATCATCATGGCATGTGGGAAATGTGTTCATCCATTGACATGTCCGTGGAGAGCATTACAAGGATCCATATGGAATTTGGAGCGTTCAGAGGCACAACACAAACTTTTCCAATTTCTTTTTTATTTATGTTTATATGTTACTACTGTAATGGTGTGGCATCGCTCCATTGGGTGTTATAGGCAAAGGGCGAGTTTTTGAAAGAAAAAAAAAGACTTCTCCTGAGAGATAAACATAACTTTTAATTTTTTTAATTTATTTTTTTAACATAATAAATACTTCTAGTCATCGTTTGCCTCCACCCTGATAAGGCATATTTTGGGCCTCAGGCAAGTCACAGCCGATGTCACACGCTAAGTCAGAATCCGATGTCACACGTTGTTAGAATCCGATGTCGCACGCCAAGTCAAGATCGATACCAAGACACTATGCAACACGACCCATCCCAAGAGCTCGGGGCAATACCGTCCGACGCCGCTTTGACATGCCCCGAGACAACAGCTGGTCAGAAGCGTCATCCCATCCCACAAGAGTCAGTGGCCACACCGAACCAACGTGTAACCGACCCTCGCACAATAGTATAAAAACCCCTGACTGGCATCCGACCATGGGAGAGGAAAAAAAAGGTAATTTAATCCTCTATTGACTTGCTCATCGGAGGGGCCAAAGTCGGGGATCACTCGACGAGGGCCGTTTTTGCAAACGAACGATCGCCCGAGTTGTGAGCGTCCCAACCCAGGGATTTCCGTTCGACGCACAAGGGCGAGCTACCAACAAGGCCGACAAACATCGATAAACACCCCTTCCCGAAAAACAGAAACACGAAATATTTTCTTATATCAAACCCACTAAACCATGAACCGAACCGGGTAAGAAAACCGAACCAAATGGGGGCGGTCCATCCCCCCAACCCTTGGAAGAGGGGTTTCATCTGCTTCTGCGGCGGTGCGACGGCGACTGCGGCGGCTTGACGCAGCAGAGACAGATGGAAGACGGAGA
>LVTN01002935.1:0-20555 GCA_001649415.1 Musa itinerans
CATTTTCATTACATTATTAAACTTGTAATTTAAAAAAAAAAAATTTCTCTAAACTAAATAAAAAAGAATTCATGAAAAATATTAAGTAATTTCAAAGTAAACTAAAGGCTTTTTGATTACCTCATCGTCGAAAGCCGTTAAGGCGTAGTTTGTCACCTCGTCTTTGTTGATTTTCTTCTCGTCTTCGGAGAAGCTCGATTCATCCCAATTTGTGTTCTTCTTCTTGCATTCAAAGCAAGTAGTTGTGTTCTTTTTGTTCTTTTATTTTTGTTTCATAAAATTATTAAATTTTATGAGTAGTTCAAATTCACCATCACTTGAGCTTATGCTCGAGTGGTCTTTAATCATTCTAAGTTCGAAATCCTTCCTATTCTTTGGAAGGTAGTTCTCATGTTCGTTTTGTGCCACATTGGTCATTTCGTAGGTCATCAAAAACCTAATTAGTTCTTCACATAGTAGGTTGTTTATGTTTTTAGCCTCTTGTATTGCGATTACTTTTGAATCCCAAGTTTTAGAAAGTGAGCGCAAAACTTTATTCACAAGTTCAAGATTCGAAAAACTTTTATCAAGAGCTTTTAAACTATTGACGACATCCGTAAAACAGGTGTACATGTCTTCAATGGTTTCGCTTGGTTTCATTTGAAAAAGTTCAAAATCATGCATTAAAAAGTTGATTTTCGAATCTTTTAACTTTGCTAGTGCCTTCGTGTGTGATTTCAAGAGTGTGCCAAATATCGAAAGTCATTTCACACATAGAAATTCGATTAAACTTCGTTTTATCTAAGGCGCAAAATTGAGCATTCATAGCTCTAGCATTTAAAGAAAAAGTCTTCTTCTCCAAATCATTCTAATCTTTCATTGGAAGAGAAGACCTTTGAAATCTATTTTCCATCAAATTCCATAAATTTAAATCAATAGAAAGCAAGAAAACCAAATGAGAGAGTGACCCTCTTAAAAGCCGAAAAGAGCCATTTCTCTTTGGGTGTTAAACCAAATGAGAAAATGAGGCTCTGATACCAATTGCTAGGATCAAGAGTCGGCACTAAGAGGGGGGGTGAATTAGTGTAGTGGTAAAAAAATATCGATTTCGTGAAATCTTCGTACGTTGAAAACCGACCTTGGAAAGTGTTTAACTTTAAAACTTTTGCAAGAATGTAATGAGCAAGTAAATCAGTTTGCTATGAAAGTAAATTGCTCAAAGCGTAAACGCAAATCAGATTTTAGAGTGGTTCGGTCGTCGTGACCTACATCCATTTCGCCGATTCCTCTTCTGTCGAGGCCGCCGACATCCACTATCGGTCTTCCTTCAATAGGCGAAGACCAACCACCTTTTACAACTCAATTCTCCTTTTACAACCCTTGCACTCCCACTCACTCCTCTCTCAAATTATTCTAACACTTAGAACTTTGAGAGGAGCTCACACTAGATTGCAGCAGCATTTCTATACTTTTTTACTTTCAATACTTGTGTGTTTTAACCAGGGATGAGAGGGGTATTTATAGGCTTCAAGTTGATTCAAACTTGGAGCCTAAAAACATCTCATCCCGGGTTCCTTGAGCATGGGCGGTACCACCGCCTGCGTTGGGCGGCACCACCGCCCAATGTCAATCTGACACTAACACTGCCTTTGGTGGTACCACCACCTGGGGGGCAGTGCTGGGCGGTACCACCGCTTGACACAGTCTCGAAGACTATGCCACGATAGTGAGACTTCTTGGGGCATTGTTTGGGCCTCTCATTGGGCCCAACAAAGTCCTTACATGGGCCTAGTTGGCCCCTAATTGGGTTGGGCCAAATCCAAACCCAATTACATGCTAACTACGAAATCTAAGACATAATCTGAGCTAAAATAAGTATGTAATTCTATTCTTCCGACGATCTTCCAGCGAACTTTCGATGATCTCTCGGTAATGTTCCGGTGGACTCCCAGTAAGCTCATGGACTTCATAACGATCTTCTTGGCGAGTTCCGACGAGCTTCTCTGGCAAGCTCCAAGACTTCTCGGCTGGTTCCGCCAGAACTTTCGACTAACGTCCGGACTTCCGACGAACTCTCGAACTCCCAACGTGATCTCGATCTTGACTCCGAGCCTTCATTTTGCTTCATTCCTTGCTTTCGTAGTTAATCCTGCACATGTAAAAATATACTTCGATATAGACAATTAATACTAAGCATTAATTAAGTTGTCCGGCATGTCATTGGTCCCTCAATGCTTCGTCCGATTCTTTGGCGCATCGTCCTCTCTTACGGCCAATTGTCTAATCGGCCACTTGATTCCATAACTCTGATATCCTTGGCGCAATATCCGCTCTTCTTGGCCCGATGCTCGAATCCATAGCCCGAAGCCTTCTGTCGATACGTCGACCGTATCTCCAGCCCGACGTCCAATCTTCTGACATGTTTTCCACCGGCCCAATATGATTTTTCCTACTTTAATTATCTTATCTTGATCGAAGCATCCCGTGTCACTCAAAACGCAGATTAAAACATAAATACATATCAATTGGTTTCATTATCAAAATCCGAGATTCAACACTATGGTGCATTAATTTCGGACGGTTGTAATGGAGCTACGATAATCTTCTTTTCATTCACCTTAAAATAATAAGTATGTTTGTAGCCGTCATACAACGCCCTTCTATTATAATGCCCAGGTCTTCCTAATAGCAAATGACAATCATCCATAGGAGCAACATCACACCATACTTCGTCCTTATAATACTTATCAATAGAAAATGAAACTAAACATCTTTTAGTTACATTGATGTCATTTCCTTTTTGCAACCAACATAATTGGTACGGATGTGGATGAGGGATTATATCCAACTTTAGCTTTTGCACCATCTCCAAAGATACCACATTCTCAAAGCTGCCGTTGTCGATGATCCCCAAGCACACCTTGCTAAGAGAAGTGCATTTAGTGTGAAACACGTTTTTTCTCACCCAACTTTCATCCTCGGCCACATAAGACACTTGTAAGCTATGTTGCAATACAATAGATAAATCATGATCTGCATAAGTAACATCTTCCTCATCTTCATCATATTTTGGTTCATCATCGGCTTCATCTACTCCTCCATCACTATAATCTTCAACCAAAGTTACAATCCTCCTATTTGGACAATCTGAAGTAATATGCCCAAAACCATGACATTTGAAGTATTTTCAGCCACTTGGGGTAGAAGAATTAGGTGTTTTTTTCTACTCCTCCATCACTATAATCTTCAACCAAAGTTACAATCCTCCTATTTGGACAATCTGAAGTAATATGCCCAAAACCATGACATTTGAAGTATTTTCAGCCACTTGGGGTAGAAGAATTAGGTGTTTTTTTTGCTGCTAGTAGATTCTTCATCCTTTTCTTGCACCTTCGATATCACCTTGCTTTGGACAATAGGCTTGAAACTTCCTCTTTTTGTATAGTCTTCTTTTGAACCATACCGAGAACTATTTTCAAACTTTTGTTGCTTTTCAACTTTTAATGCCAGCTTGCTCACATCATTTAAAGACCAATATGGCTGTAGTTGAACAACTTTAGCAATCACATACTTTAGACCTCCTAAGAATCTTGCAATGATTTACTCTTTTGGTTCCGCAAACTCTCCTTTTAACATTAGATTATCGAATTCTGCTTTGTACTCTTCCACACTAAGATCTTTTTGCTTAAAATTTTGGATTTTAAGAAAGATCACTTATTGATAATTGTTAGATAAATATTTTCTCTTCAGCTCCCTTTTCATTTTTTCCCATTTCATAATTTTACCCTTCCCCTCATGTTCTCTTTGTTTCTTCAGATTTTTCCACCAAAATGATGCATTCCGTTTGAGTTTGAGTGCCATAAGTTTTATCTTCTTTTGTTTTGGTGGTTTATGAAAATAAAAAATTCTTTCTACTGTATTAAGCCAATCGATAAAGTCATCAACATTGATTTTACCTTCAAACTCTAGAATATCTAATCTTGGGTTGTATTTATCCTACCACTCGTCTTCAACTCCATGTCTTGCATGAAATCTTCTTGACTTCCTTGGATGAGGAGGTGTAGCATCATTAGAAGTAAATTCATGGACATCATTTTCGTTCTAGTTTTGTCTACTTTTAAGGTCTTCGATTATTTCATTTTTTTCTTGTAGACTATGCAACAATCTTCGTAGCTGCAGCCTCAATGACTTAGCATCATCTTCATGGCAACTACCTTCACCAACCATATCTTTTTCATTCTGCCTTGTTATGATCTTTAGCCTTTAGTTCTGATACCAAACTGATATCGGGAGGTGATGCAGAATGGGGGGTAAAGTAGAATAGATTTCGAAAGAAAGCCAATAGTACAGTTTTTCGAATAGAAAATGTTCAAACTCACGATAATACTTTAATAAGATCAAAAAATAGCTCACTAATAAGTTTAAAACCACAAAAGGATACAGAAAGTTCACTACCCTAAGGAAATTAAATAAGGATATATAATTGAAAATAAAAGACTCACTGCTCAAGGAAGCATCCAAGAGATACAAAATTTAAGCGAGAACTCCAAGAGAGCTTCTACCAAAAAATCATTAGTTTCTAAAATCCTTTCTAAGCTCTAAACACCAAAATAAATACTAGTGCATGAAACAACCCTTCATGCATAGGGAATTTCAAAATTAAGTGTTTTACAGTTGCTAGCCAACTCCTTTAATGCATTCCTTGGTCATGAAGAAAAGCAACTTGTAATAGCTTTAACATTGTGTAGGAAATATGCGGATGAGCTATCATATTTGAGTGGGCTAAGTTGAAGATTATGAGGCAATATTGTTGGCTGAAAAAAATATTATATCATCGGCAAGATCCATATGATCATATTGTAGCAAATTAGACACTTCCGTATCACTAGGCAATGGTATCACCCAGTGTCAAGCGATGGTACTGTTAGTTTGGGCGATGGTATCGCCCTAACACAGTCTCCTAGATTATGTTTGGCGATGGTATTGCTAGTTTAGGTGATAGTACCGCCCACTATCAGTGCTATAGGCGGTAGTACCGCCCAGCACAAGTGGTGGTACCGTTAGGACCCGAGATGAGACCTTTTTTGGCTCCATTTTTGAAGTCATTTGGGGTTTATAAATACCCCAGCTATTCCAATATAGAGATATAATAATTAAGCAGAAAGGGGAAAGAATTCTATGTTGTAAAAGTGTTGAAAAGATTAAGTTCCCTCCTTGAGCTTAGAAGTTGTTCTAAGGGAGGTGTGTGAGGGTTACCTTAAAGTGTGTAAAGATTATCTCCTGAACTTGTGAAAAGGAGAAACAGTTGTTAGGATAGTTGATCTTTGCCCATTCAAAAAAGATCGGTAGTGGATGTAGGTCACGACGACCGAATTACTATAAATCTAGTTTGCATTTACTTTGAGCTTTTTATTTTCTTTGTAAACTGATTTCTTACTTTCACTACGCTTACGAATGTGTTTTCAAGTTAATATCTTTCCGATATCGGTTTTCATTGTACGAAGTTTCAAACCGACATAATTTTTCGTAAGCACTAATTCACCCCCTCCCCTCTTAGTGCCGACTTGGTCCTAACAATTAGTATCAAAGCCAGTTTTTCTCATTTGGTTTAAACCTAAGAGAAATGGCTTTTATCAGATTTCAACAGGGTCACTCTAACATTCATCGTTTTATGTTCAATGGAACAGACTACACGTATTGGAAAACTTGAATGAGAGTTTTCCTGCTTTATTTAGATTTTAATTTATGAAATATTATTAAAAATTATTTTCAAAAGTCTTCTAATCCAATGAACAAATAGAATAATTTGGAGAAAATAACTTTTTCTTTGAATGCTAAAGCAATGAACGCTTTTTTTGTGCCTTAGACAAAAATGAATTTAATTGAGTTTCTATTTACGAAATTACACATATCATTTGGCACACTCTTGAAATCACACACAAAGGCACTAGTTGGGTTAAAGATTTGAAAATTAATCTTTTGATGTATGATTTTGAATTGTTTCATGTGAAGTCAAGCGAAACTATTGTTGACATGTACACCAATTTTACAAATGTCGTCAATAGTTTAAAAGCTCTTAGCAAATATTTTTTGAATCTTGAACTTATTAATAAAGTTTTACAAATTCTTTCTAAAAATTTGGATTCGAAAGTAACTACAATACAAGAGGCAAAAGACCTAAACAAATTTTCACTTGAAGAACTTATCGGGTCTTTGATGACCAACGAAATGACTTGTGTGGCACATGATGAACTTGAGAATAACATTCTAATGAATAGGAAGGATTTTGTACTTAGATCAAAAGAATACCACTTGAGCGAAAGCTTAAGTGATGATGAACTTGATCTCCTAACAATAAAGTTTAAAAAGTTCATAAAACAAGAATCAAAAAATAAAAATGGACTTAAAAAGAAGAGGTTGCCAAAGAAGAAGAAGAGACTCAAGGTGACTTGAGACAAATCGAGTACCTCCAAAGATGAGGAGCAAACCAACAAAGACAAAGTGATGAACTATGCCATGGTGGCTTTCGTCGATGAGGTAAATGACTCACTTGAAACCCCTTTACTAGACTATAAAATTACTTTATGCATTTCATGAGTTATTTTTTAAATTAGTATATAAAATATAAAAAAAAGGAAAAAAAAGGGAGAATCATGCTTCTCTTTCTAGTGATTTTGAAAAAAATTAAAAATTTAAGCATGACAATGTTGAATCTAGGATTTAGATGATGAAATCAATTGGTAAATTATATGATCAAATCTATATGTTGAGAAAAGTGTGTAGGATTAACTACGATAGCAATCAAGATATAAAGCAAAATGAAGTGCTAGAGTTAAGATTGAGATTTCGTTAGGAGTTCGAGAGTTCATTGGAAGTCTGGACATTCATCGAAAGTTCTATCATAATTGACCGAGAAGTCGAGGATCTTGCCAAAGAAGCTAATCAGAACTCACTAAGAAGATTGTCATGGAGTCCAGGAGCTTGCTAGAAGTCTGCTAGAATATTGCTGAGAGATCGTCAAAAGTTCTCTAGAAGATCGTCGAAAGCTCACCGAAAGAAACCTAGACTAACTAGACTTGATTTGGTTAGTGTATGCCTTAAGAATTGTAGTTAACACATAATTAGGGTTATATTTGGAAGGTAATCCCACTAACTCTGTTAGGGGCTAACTGGGTGTTAGGATCGAGTCGACACTAAGAGGGGGGTGAATTAGTGCAATAGAAAAAATCACCGATTTGAAAAATTCTTCATTCGATAAAAGCAATATCGGAAAGATAAGTTCAAATCTCATTTGTAAGCATAGTGAAAGGAGTAAGTAGGTAAGGTAGTTTGCAGTAAAGATAACTTACAAGAATGAAAATGCAAACTGAGTTTTATAGTGGTTTGGTCATCGTGACCTACATCCACTCCCTATTCCTATTCTATCGAGGCCACCGGCATCCACTAACAATCCTCCTTCAATGAGCGATGATCAACTACCCTTACAACTTAATTCTCCTTTTGACAGGTTCAGGAGAGAACCTTTACACCCTCCTTACTCCTCTCTTAAAGAAAACTAACACTTTGAGCTTGAGAGGAGTTCTCACAAGATTACAATAGCGTTTTTGTTTCTTTTTTGCTCTCAGTTCTTGTGTTATCTGAGTAGGGATGAGAGGGGTATTTATAGGCCTCAAGTGGATTCAAACTTGGAGCCTAAAAATGTCTCATCCTCGGTTTTTGGGGTACTAGCGGTACCACCACCTGCAGCCTTGATACTGGATGGTACCACCGCCTAGAAGACTATGTCTGGGCGATACCACCGCCTAACACTAGGTGATACCATCGCTTGACATAGTCTTAAATATTGTGCCTTGTAGACTGAGCCACTGACGGTACCACCTGTTGGGTCACTGTTTGGGTCTTTCACTTGGCCCAACATAGCCCAAACTTTGGCCCAATTGTCTCCTAATTGAGTTGGCCCAATTCTAACCCAATTATGTGCTAACTACAAATTTTAAGGCATATACTAAGCAAATCAAGTTCGCTTAGTCTAGGTTTCTTCTGGCGAACTTTCGATAAACTTCCGACGATCTCTCAGTAATGTTCCAGCAGACTCTCGGCAAGCTCCTAGACTTCACGACGATCTTCTTGGTGAGTTCTAATGAGCTTCTTTGGTAAACTACTGGACTTCTCAATCAATTCTGGTAGAACTTCTAACGAATGTCCGGACTTCTGACGAATACTCGAACTCCCAACGAAATCACGTTCTTGACTTCAGGATATCATTTTGCTTTATGCCTTGATCACTATCATAGTTAATCCTACACACTTAAAACCTACTTTGATCTAGATAATTATTACAAAGCTTGAATCAAATATTGTCCGACATGTCATTGGTTCATCGACGCTTGATCATATTCTTTGGCGCATCGTCCTCTCTTACGGCCTATTGCCTAATCAACCAGTTGACCTCCGTAACTCTGATTTCCTTGGGTAATTTCTGCTCTTTTTGGCCCGATGCCCGAACCCATGGACGGTAGCCTTCTGTCGATACGTCAATTGATCCTTCGGCTCGATGTCCAATCTTCTGACATGTTTCTCTTCAGCCCAATATGATTCTTCCTGTTTTAATTGTCTCTTGCTGATCGAAGCTTCTTGCATCATTCAAAGCACAGATCAGATAAACACCATCAATTGGTTTCATTATCAAAATCCGAGATTCAACAATCTCCCCCTTTTGATGATGACAACCAATTGATGATAGAGTTAACCTTAACTCCCCCTATCAATGTACCATATTGAGAGAACCTTGAATTCAAATTGAATTAAAGTCAAAACAATCATGATTCACATCATATGTAATACATTATATACATTATCATAATAAAATTATGAGTATTGTATGCATCATATGCATGATCATTATTATAAGTATTATCATGGTATCAAAATATCAAAGTATATTACATCCTACCATGCATGATTCAACTCATCATATCTTCTCCCTTTGTTATCAACAAAAAGGAGAAGTTTAAGATTTAGAGATATGCAAGCTTAGCGATTTAGCAAAATTTTCCTCACTTTGGAACACACAAGCTAGTGAGTTTTTTCTTCTCTTTTTAGAAGTGCAAGTTAGCAATTTTTGCTTCATTTGCAATGTTCAAGCTAGCAATTTTTGCTTCCTCTACAAAGTGCAAGCTAGCAAAATTTTACATCAGTTTATAACATGCAAGCTATCAACAATTTTAAGTTTTGCAATTTTGTAAATTTTCCTAAACGTGAAAGTTAGCATGTTTGCTTTTCTTTACAATATTCAAACTACCAAGTTTTTAAAAAAGAATGTGAGATAGTAAATAACAAGTTTAGAACAAGCAAGCTAGCAAGTTTTTCATATATGAAAGTTGGCAAAATTTTTGCATCTTTTGAGATGAGCAAGATAGCCTATTTTTGCATCTTCTTGAAATGAGCAAGTAGCAAGTTTTGCCTCTCTTTGCGATGTGCAAGCTAGTATGATTCAAACTTAGAGCCTAAAAGTGTTTCATCCCCGATTTTCGGGGTACTAGCGGTACCATTGCCTATGCTAGGTGGTACCACCGCCTGCAGCACTAAAACTAGGTGGCACCATTGCCTAGTCTAGCGATACCACAACCTAGAAGACTGTGTCTAGGAGGTACCACCGCCCAGACTGGCAGTACCACTGTCCAGACTTGTGGTACCATCACCTAACACTTTACGGTACCACTGCCTAACACAGTCTCAGAGACTATGCCTCGTAGACTGAGCAACCGACAATGCCATATGTTGGGTCATTGTTTGGCCATTTCACTTGGCCCAACACAACCCAAACTTGGGCCCAATTGTCCCCTAATTGAGTTAGCCCAATTCCAACCCAATTATGTATTAACTACGAATTTTAAGGTATACACTAAGTAAATCAAGTCCGGTTAGTCTAGGTTTCTTTTGGTGAGCTTCCAACGATCTTTCGGTGAACTTCCGACAATCTCTTGGAAATGTTCCAGTGGACTCCTTGCAAGCTCCTAGACTTCATGACGATCTTCTTGGTGAGTTTCGACAAACTTCTTTGGCAAGCTCCTGGACTTCTCAATCAATTCTGGGAGAACTTCCGACGAACGTCCGGACTTCCGATGAACTCTCGAACTCCGAATGAAATCTCGTTCTTGAGTCCGGGACTTCATTTTGCTTTATGCCTTGATCACTATTATAGTTAATCCTGCATGCTTAAAACCTACTTCGATCTAAATAATTATTACAAAGCTTGAAGCAAATGTTGTCTAACATATCATTAGTTCATTAACGCTTCGTCCGATTCTTTGGTGCATCGTTCTCTCTTGCAACATATTACCCAATCAGCCAGTTGACGTCTGCAACTCTGATTTTCATGGTACAATGTTCACTCTTCTTGGCCTGATGCTCGAACCCATGGTCCGAGGCCTTATGTCGATACGTCGACCGATCCTTTAGCTCGATGTCCTATCTTCTGACATGTTTCTCTCCGGCCCAACATGTTTCTTCATGCTTTAATTGTCTCTCCTTGATCGAAGCTTCCTCAAAGTGCAGATCAAATAAACACTATCAATTGGCTTCATCATCAAAATCCAAGATTTAACACTAGGCCTAGAATTGGACTAGTTTGGGCTAGATTCAAGGCCCAACCAAGTTGCTAGACCCTGTCTAACGGTGGCATTGCCAGCCTGGGGAGGTGGAACCGCCCAAGGAGCAATCTCCCAAGTGGTCTAGGAAGTGGTATTGCTAGATCTTAGCCTCCGAGAACTCTATCAAGCGATGGTACTGCCAGACGGGTGGTGGTACCACCTAGTGTCAGAGTGTCAAGTGGTGGTACCGCCCAGTACTAGTGGTGGTACCACTAGTATCCCGAAAATCCAGGATGAGACACTTTTTGGCTCCAATTTTGAAGCCATTGGGGCCTATAAATACCCACCATTTTATGCATGAAAGGGTAACAACGTGCAATCAAAGTGTGAAAAAACTCTAAGTGTTGGGGTGTTAAAAGTGTTGTAAAAGTGAGAAGAGTCCTCCTCCCTCTCTTTAGTTTTGTAATCATTCAAGAAGAGGTATGAGGCTTGTAAGGGTTATCTCCTAAACCCGTGAAAAGGAGAAAGCATTGTAAAGAGGTGGTTGGTCTTCGCCTATTAAAGGAAGACCATTAATGGACGTAGGTGACCTCGACGGAGGAGGAATCGGAAGTGGATGTAGGTCACAACGACCAAACCACTATAAATTCCGGTGTGTTCATTCCTTACTGCTTAATCTCTTTACTGCATTTAACTTGACTTCATTACAAACTATGTAATACCCTCTTCTCTACTGCATTTAACTTGATGTAATTTTTTAGTGCTACCGCTCTTGATCTTAATAATTGGTATCATAGCAAGGTCACTCTCATTTTGGTTTGAAACCCAAGAAAGATGGCATTTGCTGGCAACCAAGAGGGTCACTCAATTACACGTCCACCCATATTCAATGGGATGTATTACACCTATTGGAAAAATAGAATGAGAATTTTTCTAATTTCTATGAATTTTGAGTTATGGAACATTGTGGAAAATGGCTTTCAAAAGTCTTCTCTTCCAATGAATGATTGGAATGAGTTAGAGAAGAAGACTTTCACTTTAAATGCCAAGGCTATGAATGCCTTGTTTTGCGCTTTAGATAAAAATGAGTTCAATCGAGTGTCTATTTGTGAAATGACTTTCGATATTTGGCATACACTCGAAATCACTCAAGAGGGCACTAGTAGAGCAAAGGAGTCTAAAATTAATCTTTTAGTCCATACTTAAGAATTATTTTGGATAAAACCAAGTGAGACCATTGGAGACATGTACACCCAATTTACGGATGTCGTCAATGGTCTAAAAGGACTTGGTAAAAGTTTTTCTAATTTCAAACTTGTTAACAAAATATTAAGATCCCTCCTAAAGTGTTGGGATCCTAAAGTAATGGTAATTCAAGAAGTCAAGGACCTGAATAACTTTCCACTCGAAGAACTTATTGGGTCTTTGATGACCTATGAAATGACATGCAATGCTCATGAAGAGCTTGAGAATAACCTTCCAAAGAACAGAAAGGATATGGCACTAAGAACTCATGAAGACAACTTAAAAGAAAATTCAAGTGATGAGGACTATGATGATAACTTGGCACTCTTGACAAGAAAGTTCAAAAAATTTATAAAAATAAATAAATCTAAAAATAACACTAAAAATAAAATTGAATCCAAGAAAGAACAAGTTATATGCTATGAATATAAGAAGTCGGGACATTTCAAAAGCGAATGTCCCTAAGTAAAGAAGAAGCAACCAAAGAAGAAGAAGGCGCTCAAAGCGACGTGGGATGACTCGAGCGATTCCGAAGGCGAAGAACAAAGCAATATGGAGATCACCAACTACGCACTAATGGCTATCGGAGATGAGGATTCCGAAGGCGAAGAATAAAGCAACAAGGAGATTGCCAACTATGCACTAATGGCTATCGGAGATGAGGTAAGTAGTTCATTATATGTAAATTTATCTTTCTATGAGCTATTAAGTGCTTTTCATGAATTGTTTAATGAATGTAGAACTTTGAGTAAAAAGTATAATTCTTTAAAAAAGAAGCATGCCCTTTTAAATATTAATTTTAAAAAAATTAAATATGATAATCCTTCTTTGTCTCCATGCACTAAGTGTGGATACTTAGAGGCACTTGAAAAGAAAAACTTGCTACTCAAAGAAACTTTAGAAAAATTTAAAATTGGTAGCAAGTCCTTGAACATTATCCTTGCCAATAAGGGTCACGTTCATAGAAGAGGTGGAATCGGATTTGTGAGTTGCTCTCACCAAAATCCAACCACTTTTGTGAGTCGCTCTCACCCCACACCAAATGCAACTTTTGTTGCAAACTCAGACATATTGCTTATAAATGTCTACTTAAGAGATATAGTCCACAGAAATTGATTTGGGTTTCTAAAAGAATCATAAAGAACTCCATGCAAAATGATAAGTTAAGTAGATCGATTTTTAAGGTACCAAGGTCAAATAGTTACCTAAAAATCACCTTTTTTTGTCGAAATGTTTACCATCATAAGCTAGGAGCAAGAGATGGTACCTTGATAGTGGATGCTCAAGGCACATGACCGGAGATCCATCTAAATTCTCTAAGCTCACTAACTTAGACGAAGGGCATGTCACCTTCGGAAACAACAAGGGTAAAATTATTGGCAAATGAACCATAGGTAATAAATCCAACTTTTTTATTAAAGATGTGTTGTTGGTTGCTGGCTTAAAGCATAATCTTTTGAGCATTAGTCAATTATATGATAAAGGATACGTCATTAAATTTAAATCCAATGCTTGCATTATTGAACAACCACACAAAAACACCTCTATGATTGCCCTAAAACAAAATAATGTGTACATTATTGACATTGATGATCTTTGTAATGAAATATATTTTTTGGTTTTGAATGACGATGCTTGGCTTTGGGATAGGAGATTAGGTCATGCTAGCATAAAACTAATATCTCAAATTTCATCCAAAAAACTTGTAAGAGGTATTCCTAATAATAAGTTTGTTAAAAATAATGTGTATGATGCATGTCGACTAGGAAAACAAATAAAATATAGTTTCAAACCAAAGAATCAAATAAGCACCTCTAGACCATTGCAATTGATCCATAAGGATTTGTTTGGACTGATTGATACATCAAGCTTAGGAGGGAGTAAATACGCCTTTGTAATTGTGGACGATTATAGTAGATACACTTGGAAATACTTCTTGGCACACAAAAGTGATTGCTTTAGGTATTTTTCTAAGTTTTGTAAACTTGTTCAAAATGAAAAAGGCTTTATGATTTCATCAATTCGGAGTGATCATGGTGGCCAATTTCAAAATCGTGATTTTCAAAATTTTTGTTTATCTAATGGATACAACCATAATTTCTCTACTCCGAGAAATCCTCAACAAAATAAAGTAGTAGAAAGAAAAAATAAAAATTTACAAGAAATGGAAAAAACCATGTTAAACAAACATAGTCTACCCAAATATTTTTGGGCCGAAGCCGTTAATATAGCATACTATGTCATGAATAGGATTCTAGTAAGACCATTACTTTCTAAAACTCTTTATGAATTATGGAATGACAAAAAACCCAATGTTTTGTACTTTAAAGTTTTCGGTTGTAAATGTTTTATCTTGAATGAAAAAGATGCCTTAGGAAAGTTTGATGCAGAATCCGATAAAGGTATTTTTCTTGGTTATTCTTCTATTTCAAAAGCATTTCATATCTTTAATAAAAGAACATAGGTTATATAAGAGTCTATTCATGTTGTCTTTAATGAAGTCTTCAAATTTAAGAAAAATGAGGTTGATGATAATCTTAATTTTGATGCTGATCTTAATTTTGATGCTTTGAATTTAAATTAATCCTCTCCTCCAACTAGCAACTTGGATACATCTTCTTCCAAAATATCCTTACTCAAGGAATGGAAGTATGTAGATACTTATCCTAAGGAGCTAATCATAGGAGACACATCAAAAGGGGTTCAAACTTGTTCTTCTTTTAAGAATTTTTGTGCCAACGCCGTTTTTCTTTCTCAAATTGAACTAAAATGTATTGATGAAGTCGTGAAAGATAATTTATGGGTTATCAAAATGCAAGAAGAGTTTAACCAATTTGAGAGAAACAAGGTGTGGAAGCTTGTTCCGAGGTCAAATGACCATTTAGTTATTGGTACTAAATGAGTCTTTAGAAATAAGCAAGATAAATTTGGTATCATGGTTAGAAACAAGGCTAGATTATTAGCCAAGGGTTTCAACCAAGAAGAAGGTATCGATTATGAAGAAACTTTCACTCCTATGACATAATTATAAACCATAAGGATGCTCCTTGCCTATGTTAGTAGTAATAATTTTAAGTTATTTCAAATGGATGTTAAAAGTGCTTTCTTAAATGGCTTTATTTTCGAAAAAGTATATGTTGAACAACCACCTGGATTTGAGAACTATTTTTTTCCTAATCATGTGTTTAAGTTAACTAAAGTTCTTTATGGATTAAAATAAGCCTCGGGTGCTTAGTATGAAAGACTTAGCTCATTTCTTATCCAAAATAATTTAAAAGGCAAGATCGACACTACATTATTTATTAAAAATTTTAAAAATGACTATCTTATTATTTAAATTTATGTCGATGATATTATTTTTTGTTCTATAAATGAATTCTTATGCGAATCATTTGCTAAGAGTGTGAGTCAAGAATTTGATATGAGTTTAATGGGTGAACTAACTTTCTTTTTAGGCTTACAAATCAAACAACTTAGTGATGGTATTTTTCTTAGTCAAACCAAATATTGATTAGAATTGCTAAAATGCTTCAATATGGATTGTTCAAAAGCTATTAACACTATAGAACTAAACATATTGACGTTAGGCATAATTTCTTAAGAGATCATGTTAATGACCATGACATATCTTTAGATTTTATTAATAAGAAACATCAATTAGCCGATATCTTTATAAAACCTTTAAATGAATAACAATTTGATTTTATTAGAAGGGAGTTAGGGATGTTAAATTGTCCGAATGTATGAATTTGATGTATATCTTTTCCAGACTTTCTCAATTTTTTTAATAAAGCTTTCATGAAATTATTTCATAAATAAGGCTTTCATGAAATTCAGAATATCAATCTACTTGGTATCAAATTTATTTCATACAAACTTAATGATGTTTGATACACTTAGTCCCTTTACTCATGGAATTTATTGACAAATGCATCTCTCACGGATTTCACTCTTGTGAATTTTTAATGAGAAACATATTTGATTTATAAAGTTTTATTCATGGATTTCTTTTTATCCTTCATATGATGCTCCTTTCCCATGAATTCTTCCTCACACTTCTCATGAAAGACGAATTTTTATGAATTTTTAGTATGTGATGATCACTTGCAAGAATGGAGATTTGATTTCATATGGATATCTTGATCCTTTTCATGAGTCCCTTCTCTTTGTTAAAATTGAAACATGATTTAATGAAACTCATTTATCGTTTTGAATTTGACTTGGTTTAAATCCTTTCACGAATTTGGTTCTTGATGGATTCTTTCCTTACCCTTCTTCCTCTTCTTTTTATTTTTATGACAAAGGTAGAAAGAAACTTACACATCTCAAGAAGAACCAAAAGCTTTTGTTCATCTAAAGTAAAAATGTTAGCTTATCCAAATAAAGTTATCATGCAAAGTTTTTGCTTGCCTTCCTTCATGGCTTAGATAAATTGGTGTGAAACTTGCTTGAATTTTTTTTTACCACACTTGCATTGTTGAATTGTTCTCCTTTTTATTGATGACAAAAGGGGAGAAATGTGGCAAATTGATGACAAATTGGCATTGTGAATGTTTGAGACAAATGTATAAAATGTATCTTGTCGTAAATGCTTGAATACTTTGTGAATGCTTGAAATATAATTAGAATCATCAAATACATCGTAAATACTTGAAATATATCAAAATGTTTTGCATATGCATCATATGTATCGTAGATACTTAAAATGTTTCGTGAATGTTTGATAAATGTTTATCATTATGATGAGGTATCGAGTTTATCATGCTATTTACAATTGATATCATGCCTCGGAATGATGAACTATCATCTTTTATCGAGAATTGTCATCTTGCTAAATTTTATATTTGAAATTTGTATCATACTTGAAAATGATGATTGTCTATCATCTCTCTCTATTGGATTTGAAAATGGATGTCAGGCCTTGACATCATTTTTATTAATAAATACGTGGTATCGTATTTTGAGATGGTAAATCATGATTGATATCATGATATGCATGTTGATAAGTTTAAATGAATATAACTTATCGGGTTGATGCTTGAATTCAAAAGTTTTGAATTCAAGAGTGTCTTTTCTCAAGTATGGCATATATATAAGGGGAGTTAAGGTTAACTCCGTCATCAATTGATTATCATCATCAAAAAGGGGGAGATTGTTGAATCTTAGATTTTGATGATGAAATCAAATAGTAAATTATTTAATCAAATCTATATGATGAGAAAACTATACAAGATTAACTACGATAGCAATCAAGGCATAAAGCAAAATGAAGTGCCGGAGTCAAGATCGATATTTTGCTGGGAGTTCGAGAGTTCGTCGGAAGTCCGAACGTTCATTGGAAGTTCAAACATTCATTGGAAGTTCTGTCAGAATTGATTGAGAAGTCCAGGAGCTTGCCAAAGAAGCTCGTCGGAACTCGCCAAGAAGATCATCGTGAAATCCAGGATCTTGCCGAAAGTCTGTTGAATCTCAGATTTTGATAATGAAACCAATTAATAAGTGTTTATGATTTGATGTGCATTTTGAGTGATATAGGAAGCTTCGATCAAGGAGAGATAATTGAAGTAGGAAGAATCATGTTGGGCCAGAGCAAACATGTCAGAAGATTAGACGTTGGGCCGGCGGATCGGTCAACGTATCGACAAAAGGCTTCGAGCCGTGAATTCGGGCATCGGGCCAATAAGAGCGGATATTGCACTAAGGATATCGGAGTTGTGGAGGTCAACTGGCCGATTGGGCAATAGGCCGTAAGAGAGGATGATGCGCCGAAGAATCGGACGAAGCGTCGATGGACCAATAATATATCGGATGACATGATTCATACTTAGTAATATTTGTCTAGATCAAAGTGTATTTTAATGTATGTAGGATTAACTATTATAGCAAGGCATAAAGCAAAATAAAGTCCCGGAGTCAAGAACGCGATTTCGTTGGGAGTTCGAGAGTTCGTCGAAAGTCCGAATGTTCATCGGAAGTTCTGTCAGAATTGACCGAGAAGTCCTGGAGCTTGCCAAAGAAGCTCGTCGGAACTCGTCAAGAAGATCGTTGCGAAGTCCAGGAGCTTGCCGGGAGTCCGTCGGAACATTGCCGAGAGATCGTCGGAAGTTCGCCAAAAAGCTCGCTGAAAGAAACCGGACTTATTTTGCTTAGAATGTCTTAGGAATCATAGTTAGCACATAATTGAAGTTGGGATTGGGAGGTAATCCCATCAACTCTATTAGGGGCCAATTGGGCCCGAAGTTAGGTTGGTTTGGGCCGGATTCAAGGCCCAACTAGGATGTTGAAAGCCTGGCCGACGGTGGCACCGCTTGGGAAACAGCACCTCTGGAATTCTGGGCGGTGATACCACCCAGTGGCAGGGTGCCAAGTGGTGGCATCGCCCCTATTAGGCAGTGGTACTACCTAGTGTTAGACTGACACTAGCAGTGGTACCGCCCAACGCAGTGTCAATGTCAGACTAACACTGGCGGTTGTACTACCTGTACCCAAGAAACCCGGGATAAGATGTTTTTAGGCTCCAAGTTTGAATCAACTTGAGGCCTATAAATACCCCTCTCATCCCTGGGTAACTCACACAAGCACAAAGAATTAAAAAAGGGAAAAACACTATAGAAATCTCTTGTGAGAATCCTCCTCTTCTAGTCTAAGTGTTAGAATAGTTTGAGAGAGGAGTGAGTGCTTGTAAAGGTTGACTCCTAAACCTGTGAAAAGGAGAAGCGGGGTATAAGAAGGAGGTTGATATTTGCCTATTAAAGGAAGATCGATAGTGGATGCTAGTGGCCTCAATGGAAGAGGAATCAACGGAGTGGATGTAGGTCACGACGATTGAATCACTATAAAATTGGCGTGTTCTCTGGTTTGCATTTCCTTTGAGCAATTTACTTTTATAGCAAACTGCCTTTCCTCCTTACTGTGCTTTTACTATGCCTACGCTCGTATATGCTTTCAAGTTAAGCATTTCCGAGTTCGGTTTTTATCGTACGAAAAAATATTTCGAAACCGACGTAGTTTTTACCGTTGCACTAATTCACCCCCCTCTTAGTGCTGACCTCGTTCCTAATAGTTGGTATCAGAGCCTCATTTTTCTAATGTGGTTTAACACCAAAATAGAAATGGCTCTTTTTAGCTTTCAAGAGGGTCACTCTCTTATTCATCCTCCCATGTTCAATGGGACGGACTACATATATTGGAAAACTCGAATGAGAGTTTTCTTGCTTTCTTTAGATTTAAATTTATGGAATATTATTGAAAATAGTTTTCAAAGGTCTTCTCTTCCAATGAACCATTGGAATGATTTGGAGAAGAAGACTTTTTCTCGAAATGCAAAGGTTATGAATGCCTTGTTTTGTGCCTTAGATAAAACTGAGTTTAATCGGGTTTCTATTTGCGAAATGGCTTTCGATATTTGGCATAATCTTGAAATCACACACGAAGGCACAAGGAGGGTTAAAGATTCTAAAGTTAATATTTTGATGCATGATTTTTAGTTATTTCGTATGGAACTAAGAGAGACTATTGGAGATATGTACACCCGTTTTACGGATGTCATCAATAGTCTAAAAGGAATTGGTAAAAGCTTTTCGAATTTTAAACTCATTAGCAAGATCTTAATATCTCTTTCTAAAAACTGGGATTCGAAAGTAACGGCAATACAAGAATCAAAAGATTTGAACCATTTTCCGATTGAAGAACTAATCGGGTCTTTAATGACCTATGAAATGAGTTTTATAACACATGTTGAACAAAACAAACTTGAGAACAAACTTCCAAAGAATAGGAAGGATTTCGGACTTAAAATAATCGAAGACCACTCGAGCATAAGCTCAAGTGATGGTGAACTTGAACTCCTCACTATGAAATTTAAAAAGTTCATAAAATAAGAATTGAAGAACAAACTTAAAAAGAACGCAACTACTTGCTATGAATGCAAGAAGAATGAAGCACTTTAGGATGAATCGAGCTCATCCAAAGACAAAGAAAAAATTAACAAAGGCGAGGTGGCAAACTACGCCTTAACGGCTTTCAATGATGTGGTAATCAAAACTCCTTTAATTTATTTCGAAATTACATGATGCTTTTCATAAGTTATTTTTAATTTAGTTTAGAAAAAATATTTTTCTTGAAAATTGCATGTTTAATAATGTGATGAAAATGTAAAAAAATTGGAATCATGCTTATCATGCTAGTAATTTTGAAAATAATAATGACAATTGCATGTTTTATGAAAATATAATAAAATGTTAGATTTAAATATCCTATGTAAGTTTTTAAGAAGAAATATTATGTATCTTGATGATTTCTGATTTTGATTGAAAATGACTTATGTTCAATGAAACTATGTTTTGATGTCATGACCAAAGTAGTGATGCATAATGATCATGCTTAATAAATTTATATTTCGTAATTATGCATGATGAATTTTGTGATTTATGGATTATCGATCTTTGCCGTAATAAAAGTTTTTTTTCGGTCTTAAACATTAATGAATGTTTTTATTTGGCATAAATGAAAAAGGCATGCTTCTATTAAATAAATCACATGAATTAAAACAACTTAAAAGGGAAAAGTATTTTTCTTAAAAATTTCTTTTTCTTATCAATTTTTCACTAAGAGATTGATAAAATTGTTTGTCTTTTTGAATCTCTTGAAAGTAATTATGTTGATTTGACGATTTGAATTTGAATGAGCTTTATCTTCTTGTCGTTTACTAAAGAGGAAAATTTCCTAAATGAATCATGA
>LVTN01002936.1:0-12052 GCA_001649415.1 Musa itinerans
GACTGAAGTGTTGTTATCAGATTCACATCACTTGATCTTATGCTGATTCTTCAATCACTCGCTCAGGTAACTGTTGCTGAAGGCAAGGAGGGATGTCGGCATCCGTGGATGAGGGAAACGTTGGAGAGATTGGTGAGACGGGTGTCGAGTTTAAGCAGGATCGACACCACTGCTTCAGCACCTTAGAGATTTTTCTTGCATTGTGCTTCCCGGATAGATAGCGAATTCTCATTCTTTTAACTCATTTGGGTTAAAAATTTCATATCATTGATGGATGAACTGTTGCCTTCGCCTCGAGGAAACTTTTGGGTCGAGCCGATATATGAGCTTAGGCTAGATAATTTGAGCGCTTAGCCCAAATCTAATGTATTAAAAAAAAGAAAAAAAAATAAAAAAAAACCAGACGTGTACAGTGAGGCAATGAGCGCATGCTTACAGGGAATAGTGACAACGCTGAGAGAGCAAAAATTACGGAGCTTTTGTAAGATATCAAGTAATTAAACTTTATCAGTTTTGACTCAAATTTTATTTGAAGAATCCTTACAACAAGCTCTATAATCTTAACAATATCGATCTACAATTTAACCTCTCTAAGGTACTTTTATGCTATATTCACTTTGTGATACTTAAATTTTTTTTTTTATGAAATCTATCTGTGGTGATGATTATATATTATGGTTGAGCCAAGATCTGTGTTTTTGGTATTATTATGATTATCTGATTATTCTAGATAAGACTTATTATAAACTTGTTATTATTATTAGTGATAGTGGAAGTTTGAAGTGGACTTCGGTCCCATAATTTTTCTCACATTAGGTTTTCCATATAAAAATTTTAGTATCTCACTTTATGATTAATTTATTGTTCTATTGCTTATACTGCTCTAGTTAATATTTGTATTTTGGTAATAAGTTGTTATTTTGATGAGGAACTCATTTTGATACACAAAGAGGGAAAAGAATTATTCCGCTATAATTGTTTTTTCCAATAAGTGGTATCATAGTATTAGGTTGTTTGGTGCTAGTTTTTCTTGTGTGATTGAAATGGAATAGTCAAACGGTATGATTAAATTGAACTCATCAAATTATTTCACTTGGAGGCATATGACGGAAGATTTGTTCTATTGTAAAGATTTGTATAAACCTATTAAAGTTAAAGAAAAACCTTCTATTATGGAAGATGAGGAATGAAAGGTTCAACATAGAAAAGCTATTGCCTATATTAGAATATGGATATATATAAATTTACATGAGCATATTTTTGCTGAAATCAAAGCTGATGTTGTTTGGCAAAGGTTGGAAAACCTCTTTATGAAAAAGACAGTGGGAAATATAATTTCTCTCCTCAAAAGGCTTGTCAATTTGAAGTATAAAGATGGTGGTAACATTATTGAGCACATAAGCCTATTTCAGAGTCTTACAAATAAGATGGTTGCTATGAAAATGAATATAGATGATAAGATGTAAGGATTGTTACTTATCAGCTCTTTACCAGAAATTTGAGAAATGTATATGGTGACAATTTATAACTCCACGCTAGAGGGGACTCTAACTATTGATATAGTTAAAGACAATTTGCTAAATGAAGATGCTAGAAGGAAAGAACATGGAGAATCTTCTTCTGGTACACTTGTTATTGGAAAATAAAAAAGACATGGAAGAAGTCATAGTAGAAATTCGCATGGTTATAGAGAAAGATCCAAGTCTAAAAGAGATATCAAATATTTCTACTGTAATAGGCCAGGTCACATGAAGAAAGAGTGTAGGTTTATGGAAGCGAAAACAGAATGAAAGGAAGAAAAATAAGAAAGAGACCAATATAATTGCTGCTGAAGGTGATATCATTATTGTTTGTGATAACAGTTGTGTCAATCTTGTAGCTCAGGATAATAACTAGGTAATTGACTTTGGTGTTTCATTTTATGTTACTTCTCATAGTGATTTCTTCATATCTTACACTACTAGTGATTTTGGCAATGTCAGAATGGGAAACAGTGGTACATCTAAGATTATAGGTATTAAAGATATTTGCTTGGAAACCAGTATTAGGAACAAATTGATACTCAAAGATGTTATACATGTTTCTGATATTCGTCTTAACTTGATATCTATAGGTAGACTTAATGATGAGGGATTTACATACTATTTTCGTGAAAGCAAATAGAGACTCACTAAAGGTTCTCTAATTGTGACGATAAGAAAGAAGCTAAACTCTTTCTATATCATGGAAACTAAGTTACATAAAGGAGAGATTAATGCAATTTAGATGAATGAAAGTATAGATCTTTGGCACAAGCGGCTTGGTCATATCAGCGAGAAGGAACTTCAAACACTTGTTGGAAATCAGTTCTTACCAGAGTTGCAAGGTACATCTATTAAATCTTGTGATCATTGCTTAGCTAGAAAAATACATTGAGTTACCTTTCATACATATCCATCATCTAGAAGATCAAATGTTATTGATTTGATTCACACTAATGTCTGATGACCATTCTAGAAAAGTTTAGGTTTTTACTTTGAAATATAAAGACCAGGTACTCAATATTTTCAAAGAGTTTCATGTTAGTGTTGAAAGAGAAACTAGTTGAAAGCTAAAGTGTTTTGAGCAGATAATGGTGGCGAGTACAGGGGTCCTTTTGAGAATTATTGCAGGTTCCATGGTATCAGTCTTGAGAAAATAGTTCATATAACTCCTCAGCAAAACGGTATGATAGAAAGGATGAATAAAACCATTGAAGAAATGATCAAGTGCATGCTTTCCCATGCCAAGTTACCTAAGTCATTTTGGGGAGAGGCTATGAGAACTATAGTTGATATGATAAATCTTTCTCCATCAGTTCCTCTGAAAGATAATGTTCCAAAGAGAGTATGAAAAGGAAAAAATATATCTTATTCCCAAAGATGAGAGTGTTTGGGTGCAAAGCATTTGTTCATATTCCCAAAGATGAGAGGTCCAACCTTGATAATAAGGCAAAAGTATGTATTTTCTTGAGGTATAGTCATGAAGAGTTTGGGTACAGATTATGAGATCCAGTGAACGAGAAAATTATTAGAAGTAGAGATGTTGTGTTTCTTGAAAACCAATTATTTGATAATGGTGACAATGTTGAAAAGCCAAAAACCTCTATTTATATTCCTTAGAGTTTGGGTCCAATTCCTTCACTTGTAGTTCATGATGATCATGGGGGAGATGAATAAGAAGGCTGTGGTGAGAATGCCAGTGATGATACTCCTACAGTTCATGATATGTGGAGTAGAGTCTAGCATAAATAAATCATTATGCAATGTACACTACTAGGATAATAGAATCACTATCTGACAATGAGGTATCATTAATCATCCTGCATTCCGTGAGCGGATCAATAAGTGAACTCATTCTCTAATAAGCACCTGCACTGTATCCCTAGTGTCCCCACACAAGCAATTGTGAGACCAGCCACCTCTATCATATGTACGGGTATATAGTACACTAGTCTGTCCGGTTATCTCAATGTCCCTCTTGAGTAACCTATGACTGGGATTATTTAGGGTTTGTGTTTAATAGTGAATCGATCTTATTATCATAATCTCACCATGATCCAATTTTCATTGCACAAATCCATGGATATCCTAATATATATAAGCATATATGCAACAAGCAATATAAAGTGATAAAATGCTAAAGTATAATAAGCAAAAAGAATGTGTATCATGTCACACGTGCCATCACTCACGTGATTAGCTTACAAGGCACCTATGACTAGCAGAGAGGAATATCTCACATGTTCTTACTCAGACAAATCCCTAGCCAGGATCGTTCGGATTGAGAGAGAAAGAGTTCTCTGGGAGAATCTGATTAGAGCGATACTCGAGTAGAAATCATATAGGTTTGACAGCACCATGCCCGGTATACGGTCTCTAGGATATTAGATGGATGAGGGACTATAGGTACATGATAATTGAGGACAATCAGGTCTAATGGATTAGATTCCCCTATATCGTCTGGAGACTACGGCGTAGTGGCCTAGTATGTCCATAGTCGATGAGTCGAGTGAATTATTAATGAGATAATAATTCACTAAGCCAGAAGGAGTTCTGACATATATGATTCATGGCTAGCTCAATGTTCGGCCTAGAGGGTTAGACACATATGGTAGTTATTGTGATGAGTAGAGGTTCGGATATAAGATATCCGCTGGAGCCTCTATCTTATTGGATATCCAATAAGCCCCTGAATTATTATATCAGATCTAATAAAAGCCAATGATATTATTGGATAAAGATCTACAAATCTAGGAGGCTTATGTAGTTGGATGAAGATCCTGTAGGAAATCTTGGGGGCGACATCACATGTGCAGTGGAAGAACAAAAAATAAAATCCCCAATTCCCAAAGATATGTTCGTCGTCGTACGAAGATTAGTGCGTAAAAATTCACAAAATAGAAAACCACGTGTGAGACAGATTGTATTACCTAGGGAAATCGTATATCCCTGAATCCCTATAGATCTCTAGGAGAGGGTGAATGAGGTCAAGCGTCCTTCTCTCTAGCTGTGATCCACATAGCAAGGCTGCGACGACGCTCCTCAAAACTCCAGGCCTTCTCTGAGGTGGAGAGAGGGAGGAGAATAGGAGAGATAAGCAAAAGGCTCTAGCCTATGAACCACTAATTCCCTCCTATTTATAGAGGTCCTCTATCAACTTAACCCTAATCGATCCTCCCTTATTGGGTATTAGATCTCCATCCAACTACCCAAGCCTCTTAAATTAGTGGATCTCTATCCAATAATCTCACATGAGCTCTTATTGGATCTCATCCATAGGATCTAATAATTCAGGGGTTTATTGGATATCCAATAAGATAGGGGCTTCGGCGGATATCTCATATTCGAACCTCTACTCATCATAATACCTACTATATGTATGTGATCCTCTAAGCTCAATATTGAGCTGGCTGTGAGTCATACCTGTCAGAACTCTTTCTGGCTCAGTGAATTATTATCTCCAAAATAATTCACTCGACTCATCGACAGCAGACGTACTAGGCTACTACACCGTAGTCCCTAGACAATATAGGGGAATCCAATCCATTGGACTTGTTTGTCCTTAATTACCGTGTACTTATAGTCCCTCATCCATCTAATATCCCAAAGACCATATACCGGGCATAGTGCTGTCAAACCCATACGGTTTCTACTCGAGTCTTGCTCTAATCAGATTCTCCTGGAAAACTATTTCTCTTTCAATCCGAATGACCCTAGCTAGGGATTTGTTTGAGTAAGAACTGTTGAATCTCGGATTTTGATGATGAAACTAATTGATTGTGTTTAGATGTTTAACTGCATTTTGAGTGATGTAGGTCTACACGATCAGGATTAGACAGTTGACGCAGGAGGAATTGACATTGTCACCGAAGGAGATCACGTCAGGATATTGGATGGCAGAAGGCTTCGAACGTCGGGCATCTGGCCAAGGAGAGCGGAATTGCGCCAAGGATATCGGGGTTGCGGAGGTCAACCGCCGATTGGGCAACAAGCCGCAAGAAAGGATGATGCACTGAAGAATCGAACAAAGCGCCAACCAATGACGTGCCGAGCAACAGAATGTCAATTCGCATTGTAATAATTGTCTAGATCGAAGTAGAGTTTTGGCTTGTGCATGCAGGATTAACTACGATAACGATAAAGACATAAAGTGAAACAAAGTGCCGGAGTCAAGCGCGAAGGATTCGTTGGGAGTTCGAGAGTTCGACGGAAGTCCGAAGGTTCGTCGGGAATGCTGCCGAGCTTCTCCAAGCTTCTGTTTCACCCTCTCTACAAAGTACTCTTTGTAGTTCCTCTTATAGTGCACATCTTTGCCGCAATGGAAGCACTGGCCTTTGTCCTTTGCCGGGTCTTTATTAGCAATATTTGCTTTACCTGGTCTGCCCTTGCCCTTCCCCTTCTTAAGGGACTTTTTCGTTTTCCTTTTCTTTCTAGTCTCACCAGTGTAGAGAACTGGGTTCTCTTTCTTGATAATGCTCTCTTGCTCCCTCAACATATTGAGGAACTTAGGGAGAGTCATCTCAAGCTTGTTCATATTAAAATTTATTATGAACCGTGAAAAGAAATCTGGTAAGGACCGAAGCACAAGATCCATACATATGTTATCCTCTAAGACCATTCCTAGACTTATGAGTTTCTTTATCCACTCAATCATCTTTAGGACATGGTTCTGAACTGATGTCCCCTCAGTCATCCTAGCGCGGAAGAGGCTCTTGGATATCTCATATCACTGAGTCCTTCCCTATTCCTCAAACTGTTTGCAGACATATAGGAGAATGGATCTGGCATCCATCTTTTCATGTTGTCTCTATAACTTAGGAGTCATGGAATTCAACATGTAACACTAAGCAAGAGTGGAGTTATCAATTTACTTCATGTAGCGAGCGATCTCATCATCGCTTGCCCCTTTCTCTAGCGTAGGCATCATTATATCAAGGACGTACGCGATTTTCTCCACCATGAGAATAATTCTCAAGTTGTGAAGCCAATCCATATAATTTGGACCAGTGAGGCGATTAACATCAAGTATGCCATGTAAGGGATTTGAAAGTGATATTTTCTGAAAATAAAGATGTAGTAGAAATAAATAACATACAGATTTTATAAAAATAAACAATCAAGATATAGACTTCTATCTTAATATACTCCCACTATTTTACTAGCGAGTCACGCGACACCCTCAGCATGTGAAACGAAAGTCTCTGGTAGACTTCTAGTAGAGATCGGGATCTAATCAGCGCCTTAGTGTAACCTCGAGGAACTCGACCAATCACATTAAGCCCAAAAGGTACGCAACTCTTGCCGATCACAACTCTTTATGATTCCCGTCCTGTTTGGCCTCCGAATCACCATGGTCTCAAGGGACTCGACCAACCATGATGTTCGGTTAAATCAACACCATCGTTATAAGATAAGTATGATTCGATGATATGCCCTCGAGGGACTTAACCAAGCATACCATGTCCTCAGGTCACCGGTGACATCTCTATGTTATAGGCAAGATAGTAAACCGTGAAATAGATGAGCCTCGAGGGACTTGACCAACTCAACCTACATCGAAAATCAATCCCTACCTATAATGATGAAAGACCACGTGGGTTAATCTAATTGTCTCACATTTACCGACTTAATAATATCGAGAGAGGGGATTTTGATTTGGCCTCCTAATGTAATCTGTCACACACATATATATTTAATATATATCTACATCGCATGCAAATATATATACATATCTAGTAGGTGTATAAGCAATCACACATCACATGAGCAATTACACTAGATGATCATGGACCATAGCCTAATGTGATCAAGCCCGAGCTAGTGGGCCTAATCACTCACATCAAGATCTATATGTGCAGCGGTGCATCTCCATGTCCCGTGATCATTTGTCTCGTCCTCGTCGGTTTCGTCGGCATCTCAATGCATCTCCATGCATCGCGATCGTCCGTCTCCTAGGTCCCGCTATCGCATCCATGCTCTTGCTGCGCCTCCTCGTGTGATTACAACTTAATCATAGGCACTCATGCCCGACAATAAATGAGAAATAAAATGGAGACTCGCATGCCCCAATAATAATAATCACAAATACACACATCACACGGTCCATTATCATCCATCAACACATCATACATCATATGTATAAATCATCATCATGTAGGACTACTAGATAATAATAAAAATAATAATCAATTAAAATTTTTAATTAATTAATATTTTCTGAAATCAAAGACATGTAGGAAATTTTCTAAATTCTAAGGGGTCTTTTTGTAATTTGGACAGAGGATAGAATCTGGAATTTTTAAAATTTCTAGGGGCAAAACTATCTTTTACCCAAGAAACCCTACTGCCCTTCTCCCTCTCCCTTGTTGTGGCTATCGCTACCTTGTCGACGGTGGCCTATGTGGCGGGGGGAGTGGGGGCGCCGCCCTTGCCCCCGGGCGATTGTGCTCGCGAGCGCAGCGCCCGTAGGCGTCGTTGTCGCACGGCACCCAACCCGCAAGTGGGGCCTACTGCAGGCAAGCCACAGGCCACTGGCAACAACCCGCCGACCACCACCCCATTGCACACAGATGGCAGCCAAGGCTGCTATCTGCGAGGGCAGTAAGGGCAGCAACTGTTGCTGCCCTTTCTCGCTTTTGCGTCAACGATTTTGACATCAAAAGCTTCTTTAAAATACAACACACACAGTTGAAAACCAATCTTTCGCACAAACAATCTAGCTCTAATACCACTGTTAGGAAATCCTAGGGGTAACATCACATGCACAACGGAAGAACATAAAAACAAAATCCCCAAATTCCCAAATATATGTTCGTCGTCATGCGAAGATTAGTGCGCAAAATCCATGAAACTTAAAACTACGTAAATTAAAGATCGTATTACCTAGGGAGATCGTATATCCCTGAATCCTTGCAGATCTCTAGGAGAGGGTGGAGGTCAAACGTCCTCCTCTCTAGTGGTGATCCACACAACAGGGCTGCGACGACGCTCCTCATAACTCTAGGCCTGCTCTGAGAAGGAGAAGGGGAGGAGAATAGGAGAGGCAACCAAAAAGCTCTAACCTATAAACCACTGATTTCCTCCTATTTATAAAGGTTTCCTGTCAACTTAACCCTAATGGATCATGTCCTATTGGGTATTGGATCTCCATCCAACTACCCAAGCCTCTTAGATTAGTGGATCTCTATCCAATAATCTCTCATTGGCTATTATTGGATCTCATCCATAGATCCAATAATTCAAGGGCTTATTGGATATCTAATAAGATAGGGTCTCCGACAGATATCTCATATCCGAACCTCTACTTATCGCAACGCCTACCATATGTGTGTGACCCTCTAGGCCCAATATCAAGTTGGCCGTGAGTTATACCTATCAGAACTCCTTCTGACTCAGTGAATTATTATTTTCATAATAATTCACTCGACTCATCGATTGCGAATGTACTAGGCCACTACGCCACAATCCCCAAACAATATAGGGGAATTCAATCCATTGGACATGTATATCCTTAGTTACTGTATATCTATAGTCCATCATCCATCTAATATCCCAAAGACTATATACTGGGCATGGTGCTATCAGACCCATACAATTTCTAATCAAGTCATGCTCTAATCGGATTCTTCCACAGAACTCTTTCTCTCTCCATCTGAATGACTCTAGCCAAGGATTTATCTGAGCAAGAACATATGGGATATTCCTCTCATGACACTGAGAGTGGATGATCCTCTATCGATACTCAATAGCCCTCGTTTGGTTAGCTACCACTCCCGATGGCCGGTTGTACTAGATCTGGAACCTCCAAACTTATAAATCTAGTATCAAAGAATGGAGTATTCATACAGTATATCCTTGGTGTCTCAAGTCCAAGGACTAGATATACCATTGGGACTACGGAATCACTGTTTGATAATAAGGTATCATCAACCATCCAACATTCCATAAGTAGATCAATCAGTGAACTCATTCTCCAATGAGCACTTGTATTGTATCCTTAGTGTCCCCACACGAGTAGTTATGAGATTAGCTGCATCCATCATATGGATGGGTATACAACACACCAGTCTATCCGGTTATCTCAATGTCCCTCTCGAATAACCTATGACCAAGATTATTTAGGATATGTGCTTAAAGACGAATCGGTCTTATTATCGTAATCTCATCACAATCCAATTTCCATTACATAGATCCAAGGACATCACAATATATACAGGCATATATGCAATAGTTAATATAAAGTGATAAAATGCCAACATATAATAAGCAAAAAGACTACGTGTTAAGTCACATGTGCCATCACTCACATGATTGGCTTGCGGGATCCATTAGGGTTAAGTTGACAAGGGATCCATTAGGGTTAAGTTGACAAGGGACTTCTATAAATAGAAGGGAACTAAAGGTTCATCGGCTAGAGCTTCTCTTGATTCTCCTCTCCACTTATTCTAAGATAGCAGGTTTGGAGATTTGAGGAGCGTAGTCGCAGCCCTGCTATGTGGATCACCAATATAAAGGAGGACGCTTGACCTCCTTCATCCTCTCCTACAGATCTGTAGGGATTTAGGGATATACGATCTCCCTAGGTAAAAACACAATCTTTCATATATGCAGTTTTCGATTTTGAGGATTTTGTGCACCAATCTTCGCATGATGACAAACACAATTTATGAAAAATTTAAGGATTTTTGTTTTCTATTCTTCCACTGTGCATATGATTTCGCACCTAGATTTTCCTATAGATTCTCCATATAATCTATAGTATTTTCCCTTATCACACCTCACAAAGAAAGACTTTATTGGTCATGGCTTGTAAAACAACCCTTTTTCTTTGATATGAAGGAAGATCTTCGTTTCGAATGTGTTAAGTGGGTTCAGATCCATGTGTGGCCAAGAGGGCCCTATATACTTAGTTCCTCCCGGTCGAGGCGAGTGTGGGGCTTATGCTAGTTAGTCTGACCTTTATCTCTTTATTCTTTATCATACCTTTTCTTTGAGATGAGGCTTTCAGTAGCTATATACTAGTTTGATCGTTGAAGCAACTATAGGAAGGAGGTTAAAATTCTCCGTTAGTGACCAAAAAATTCGAGATGGACTTAGGTCAAACATGAAAGCTTGGTTGAGGACTGAGAAATGCATGTTAGGAATCCCTTTAGGCTCAATAATAAATTTGGAGGCATAATCGACCAAAGGTTTTTCCTCCCCTACTAAATGGCGAGTAGGGCTATCGTGATGTACTTATTCTTACATCTTGCAATGAAAAGCTATTCAAACTCCTTGTTGAGCTAGCTAAAGGAGATGATTGACAGCGACCATAGACAGGAATACAATGATCGTAGGGCATCTAACATGTTGTAGAATGCTATTTAAGCACAAAAAGTAGCCACATGCTCATTTGGGTCAATGTTGTTGAAAGGCTCCAACGTCGGGAGGTGGAAGCTCAAGAGAATTAACTCCTCTTAGATTTTTTTGGACAAAGGATGATCTTATTATACCCTCGATGTGCTCTTCTCCCTTGTCGAGGTGAAACTCCTGGCACTTGTCCATCTCTTGTATTTATGCCCTTATGGCATGAACACCAGAGTTTGTAAATTAGGCTTAAGCGTAGAAAGGTTCGTTCATTTCAACAATGGGGATTTACAAGGCACCCTATGTCAAGAGTGATATTAAGCATTCTAACATTAGGGGCATTGTAGTTGGTTGACGTACATTTACTAGTGCTAAGATCGGTGGTTGTTGCTATGGAGTTAGCATAGTTGTGAGTGGGGTTGTTGTGGCATGAAGGGAATGATAGATGACATCATCCCCATTAAGGCTTGCACTTGTTGGGTGAGGCCGAGGGAGACTCTAACTTGCGACCATCATGTGTCTTAGTGCATACAACAAGAAACCAAGATCGTTGAACAAACTATGATATTAGAGTGGAGTGTGCATACCCAAAAGTGTCAACAAAAGGAAACATCGATGCTCGAGGTTGGTGAATGTGCTTATTGTACATGGGGTATTAAGTGTCTTCATTAGGGTATTTGTTTGAAGTGTTAGTAGGGCAGTGCTCCAACGGAATGTTAACCATCCTTTTATAGCAAAAATGTTGTGATGCTTGACTTGAAATGGTTGATTAGCTCAAGTCGATCTCGATCCAACTTGTGCTCTCAAATGCACTAGATGTGCCTTCGTATATATGACGTGGAGTCAACATGCACTAAAACTAATGTCGGATAGAGTTTACAAAGTGCCCCCTCTGATGTCCAAGTCAAATTCCTAAAGTAAATTAAGGTTAGGTAAAAATGAGAAGGTTTGGTCATCAATAATTGTGTCTTGACTTATCTCCTAATAGTCGATCACCCCCTTACCATTAGTTATTAGGAATAATATTTCATATAATAAAAAATATTTTTTTAATATTTTTTATTCAATGGACACTAACATAGTTGATAACTTTTATCTTCTTTTGTTGAGCAGGATGTCGAGCAGTTACCAGAGGCGAATATATATATATATATACATATATATACATATATATATATATATATATA
>LVTN01002937.1:1938-26038 GCA_001649415.1 Musa itinerans
CTTTGTTGTTGTCTCCGAAGGTGACGTACCCTTCTTCTTTGCTAGTGAGCATAGAGAAATGAGATGGATCTCTAGTTATGTGTCTTGAGCATCCACTATCGAGATACCATCTCTTGCTCCTAGCTTGTGAGTTTGTCTACAAAAGAGGATGGTTTTTAGGTACCTATTTGATTTTGGGTGCCCCAAAAATTGATATACCAATTTTGTTATTCATTATTGAACTATTTATAGTTCCTTTAGGAACCCATATTAATTTATGTGGACTAATTTTCCTAAATGGACATTTGTAAGCAACATGTCCGGATTTACAATAAAAGTTGTATTTCAAACAAGGTGAAACATGTAATGTGGGTCCTTTAATGAAAGTGGTAGGATTTTGGTGAGATCCTCTTACAAAACCAATTCCACTTCTATTTGTGACGTGACCCTTGTTTGCAAGGATCATGTCCAAGCCCTTGCTACCGACCTTAAACTTGTTTAAGGTCTTTTTAAGCAACAAATTTTCATTTTCTTATTTTTTAAAATTTTGTAAGGGCCTATTTGTAATGTAGGGACCTAAATGTAAATATTAAAAATATGATTTGATTTGTAAAAGATTTATATTAGGTTTAAAAAAAAAAATGGTGGACATGTGTCACTAGCTAACTTAAGGTTGGTGCCACCTATGTTTGTTCTAAGGATGACATATAGGCCTCTTTCATGCATGCTTGCCACCTTGCAATCCTTATATTAGCCAAATCTAATGCATTATAGGAGAAATTAAAGGAGGAAAACTTAAGAGCTATGGTCAACGTGGGTTTAAGAGGAGAAGGAAAGAGGAATTGATGTAGAAAAAGGAGAAGAAGCTTTGCTTTGGCATGAGGTTTTGCATCAATTCTACACATTTGGGACTCAAACTTTTCTAAGACAAGTGTTCTAAATCCTTCCTATAGAATTTTGATCTCTAATTTCATCTTAATTCTGAAAACTTCGGAAGATTTTGGCTTCATTCTTGATATTTCTATTGTTTGGGATTAAAACTGTGAATATGGAATTTTTTGAGATTTTACCTTTCTACATTGTTCTAGCCATAACTTTTTGTATAGATTCTAGATTTTCGAAAAACTAAATTCATCCGAAATTAGACTCATAGCTCTTTCTTTTAATACCAATATTGTTAAATTTGGAGTCTAGTTACCTATTGAAACTATTATTTTAATTGGCCCTATGAAATCTATAAAATAGAGACTATTGATTTTGACCTTTCAGTACTCTCTTGCTTATAACTCTCTGTTAAAAACTTTGATTTATTTGAAATATAATTTATTAGAAACCAGGCTCATAAAACTTTCTGTACATATCAGATTTGAAAGATTTGGAGCATAAATGCCTATTGAATCATCTGTTCTAATCAACTCTATGAATTCTGCAAAACAGAGATAATGTTCTTTGACCTTTGGTTACTAAATTATTTATAACTCCTTTTTGGAAATTCTTATTCTGACAAAACTTGAGTTATCTAAACTAGATTGATACATCTTTCGAATGAACCCTATTTGGTTCAATTTGGAACATAATTGGTTATCCAAATAATTTATGCAATGTGCCTCTCAAATTTTGTGAAAATATCGAGCTTTAATCGATTTTGCCTATTCTTGTTTCGTCTCTTTGGAAATTGATTTTAGCTAAAATCCTTACTTCAGTTTAGCTTTACATTATTGCTTCAAATTTTTGTATACTCTTGTCTTACAAATATTTGCATACCTGAATCTGTTATGTAAACTTCATGTTTGTATCGCAATGTTTCGTATAGGCACATGAATTCCGTTGTTCCGCATGTATTTTTGATATGTGTCAACTTTATTGTTCACAATACCCTTTTGTACTCTGGTGTTTGTGAAATTATTTAGACCTTTGCTAGTAATAGTAAAGGGATTATATGGACCTTTGCAAAAATGATAAAGGGATTATCTGGATCTTTGCTAGAAATAGTAAAGGGTATCTGCTTAGAACCCGTAATGCTCTACCGGCCCCCTCTGGCTTCATCCAGATATGGATGGATGACACTCCTAGATGTGGGAGATTATGTTTGGGATCCCACTTCACCTTCTATCTATTTAACATGATATCCACAGCTTTGGTTATATGCTTATATGTGTGCTTTGGATAAGAATGAAATGTATGCAACGTCAAATGCAACGTTTGAGATTCTATTTCGTATTTGTTCTGAAGTGCTTCTTATGCTTCCAAAATATTCCATATACCATTGATATGCTCCAAAGCATTTCATATGCCATTGATATGTTCCGAAATGTTTCATCCTCCATTGATATGTTCCGAAATATTTCATATGCCATTGATATATTTTAAAACATTTCATACATCCTTCATATGCTCCAAAATGCTTCATATGCCATTTATATGCTCCATAACATTTTATACGCCATTGATATGCTTCGAAATGCTTCCTATGCCATTGATATACTTTGAAATGCTTCATATGTCATTGATATATTTCGAAGCATTTCATCCGCCATTGATATGTTCCAAAATGTTTTATCTGCCATTGATATGCTCTGAAATACTTTATATGCCATTAATATACTTCGTAATATTTTATACGTCATTGATATATTCTGAAATATCTCATTTATTATTGATATGCTCCGTAACATTTCATACGTCCTTGATATACTTCGAAATGCTTTATAAGCCATTGATATGTTCCGTAATATTTCATACACCATTGATATACTCCGAAATGCTTCCTATGCCATTGATATACTCCGAAATGCTTCATATGCCATTGATATGTTTCGAAGTATTTCATCCACTATTGATATATTTCGAAATATTTCATTCGCCATTGATATGATCCAAAATGCTTTATATGACATTAATATGTTCCGAAACATTTTATACGCCATTGATATGTTCCGTAATGTTTCATCCGCCATTGATATGTTCCAAAATGTTTCATCCGCTATTGATAAGCCCCGAAATGCTCCTTACGTCAATGATTTGCTCCAATTAGTCTTTACTTCCTTGTTAAGAATAAAGCATGCTTCGAATGAAATGACATTGTAATTCTGCATTCGTTGAGTGGCTATCTATGAACTCTTGTATCCCTGCCTTGTATTTGGTACCTTATTTGTTTGAAACTGTCTTCTTTCACCATGGATATGTTAGTCACTTGTTGAGCTATATGTGCTCACCCTATTACTATATAAATTTTTCAAGATAGCTTATCACTCGCTAGAATGTTTAAATTGGGCTAAGGCTGTGGAAAACTAGAAGACTTTGGGCAAACCTTTTGTGGATGATATATTTTTGTTATACAAGTACACTTGGTGTCTAATGGAATATTAATGGTAATTATGAACTTATGAGTTTTGTAAAAGTTTAAAGAACCTCTTATGTTTAGGATTTTGGAGTACTAAGTAAATTTGTGTAATGATATGAACATGTGGTAAACATTGGTTTTTGTGATTGTATAGAATACCACACTTGTGGATTTATGAGGTGGTTATTTTTTGGGTGAGTTGGTTTTAGATTTTACGATTTATCGAGTAATGTGGTATATGATTTTAAACTACATAGGTCTTATGAATTATGGAATTATGGATATGACTTGAATATTTTTCTCAGTGTCCTCAAATGTTTGTTTGGATCCTGGAATGAATTATTATTAAATTTTAATATTATTGATTCGGGGGGCATGATAGAGATGGTATCAGAGCATGATTTGAGGATCATTGAGATATTTGAGATGTTTGATATGCAAAATATATTGAGGTCTAGTAAACTATAATGATCGGTGAGAAATTACTTTAATGTCTTTTACAAATCTAAGATGTCGAGAACATCTAGTCCTCTTGCTTCATCTTATTTGAGTAATTGAGTGAGATGAAAGTGTTGATCGGGGATATCAAATTAGAATGGACTAGGAATGAGATAATTTAAGGAGCTTAGTCCTCCCAGTTTTAGTGGTGAGCCTGTTCCAATCTTAGCAGAATGATGGATGATGCAGATAGAGAAAATATTTGATGTCTTAAATTGCCTTAATAATGGATGATCAGAAGGTTTTCCTTGCTTCCTTTGTGTTGGAAAGAGAGGCTGAGCACTAGTAGAGAATGATAAAAAAGAATACTGAAGTTAAACATGAGGCAATAGAGATAGATAGAACTTCTAAAGGATTATGATTATACTATTTGTTATCACCTGGGGAAAAGCTAATGTTATAGTTGATGCACTTAGTAGAAAATCTATAAGTTTTATAGCTAGACAGATTGTGAAACAATGGAAGTTATTAGAAGAAAATTTTGATTTGAATATTATGATGCAATGGAATGACGTATAATGTTGATGGCCTCAATCAAGGTACAATCTTGATCTCAACTTTTCATTGAAAGAGGTATGACAAATTTAGAGGAATAAATTTTCTTTCAAGGAGGGGAGAGTGAAACATCCCTCATTTTTAAAATTTTTGGAAGAGCCTATTTGTAATGTAGGGACCTAAATATAAATATTAAAAATATGATATGATTTGTGAAAGATTTATATTAGGTTTAAAAAAAAAATGGTGGACATGTGTCACTAGCTAACCTAAGGTTGGTGCCACTTATGTTTGTTCTAAGGATGACACATAGGCCTCTTTCATGCATGCTTGCCACCTTGCAATCCTTATACTAGCCAAATCTAATGCATTAGAGGAGAAATTAAAGGAGGAAAACTTAAGAGCTGTAGTCAATGTGAGTTTGAGAGGAGAAGGGAAGAGGAATTGAAGTAGAAGAAGGATAAGAAGCTTTGCTTTGGCTTGAGGTTTTGCATCAATTCCACACATTTGGGACTCAAACTTTTCTAAGACAAGTGTTCTAACCCCTTCTTACAAAATCTTGATCTCTAATTTCATCTTAGTTCTGAAAACTTTGGAAGATTTTGGCTTCATTCTTGATATTTCTATTGTTTGGGATTAAAACTGTGAATCTAGAATTTTTTGAGATTTGACCTTTCTGCATTGTTCTAGCCATAACTTTCTGCACTAGTTCTTGATTTTAGAAAAACTAAATTAATCCAAAAATAGACTCATAGCTCTTTCTTTTGAACCAATATTGATAAATTTGGAGTCTAGTTACCTATCAAAACTATTATTTTAATTAACCCTACGAAATTTGTAAAATAGAGACTAATGGTTTTGACCTTTCAGTCCTCTCTTGCTTATAACTCTCTGTTGAAAACTTTGATTTATTTAAAATATAATTTATTGGAAACTAGACTCATAAATCTTTCTGTACATACCTGATTTGAAAGATTTGGAGCATAAATGCCTATTGAATTATCTATTCTAATCAACTCTATGAATTCTGCAAAACAGAGATAATGTTCTCTGACCTTTGGTTACTAAATTATTTATAACTCCTTTTTGGAAACTTCTATTCTTAGAAAACTTGAGTTATCTATACTAGATTGATATATCTTTCGAATGACCCCTATTTTGTACAATTTAGAGTATAATTGGTTATCCAAATAATTCATGCAACGTGCCTCTCAAATTCTGTCAGAAATCGAGCTTTAATCAATTTCGCCTATTCTTGTTTCGTTACTTTGGAAATTGATTTCAACTAAAATCTTTACTTCAGTTTAGCTTTACATTATTGCTTCAAATTTCTATATACTCTTATCCTACAAATATTTGTATACCTGAATCTGTTATGTAAACTTCATGTTTGTATCGTAATGTTTCATATAGGCACATGAATTCTGTTGTTCCGCTTGTGTTTCTGATATGTGCCAACTTTATTGTTCACAATACCCTTTTGTACTCTAGTGTTTGTAGGATTATTTGGACCTTTATTAGTAATAGTAAAGAGATTATATGGACTTTTGCCAGAAATGGTTAAGGGATTATCTGGACCTTTGCTAGAAATGGTAAAGGGATTATCTAGACCTTTGCCAGAAATGGTAAAGGGATTATCTGGACCTTTGCCAGAAATGGTAAAGGGTATATGCTTAGAGCCCGCGTTGCTCTGCCGGCCCCCTCTGGCTTCATCTAGACGTGGATGAATGACGCTCCTAGACGTGGGAGATTATGTATGGGATCCCACTTCACATTCTATTTGTTTAACATGATATCCAAAGCTTTAGTTATATGCTTCTATGTGTGCTTTAGATAAGAATGAAATGTATGCAACGTCAAATGCGACGTTTGGGCTTCTGTTTCATATTTGTTCTTTGATATGTTCTAAAATGCTTCTTATGCTTCTGAAATATTCCATATGCCATTAATATGCTCCAAAATACTTCATATGCCATTGATATATTCCGAAATATTTCATCTGCCATTGATATGCTCCGAAATGTTTTATATGCCAATGATATGCTTCGTAACATTTCGTACGTCATTGATATATTCCGAAATATTTTATTTATTATTGATATGCTCTGAAACATTTCATACGTCCTTGATATGCTCTGAAATGCTTCATATGCCATTAATATGTTTTGTAACATTTCATGTGCCATTGATATACTCTGAAATGCTTCCTATGCTATTGATGTACTCTGAAATGCTTCATATGCCATTGATATGCTCTGAAGCATTTCATCTGCTATTGATATGTTCCAAAATGTTTCATTCACCATTAATATGCTCCAAAATGCTTTATATGCCATTGATATGTTATGAAACATTTCATACGCCATTGGTATGTTCTGTATTGTTTCATCCGCCATTGATATACCTCGAAATGCTCCTTACGTCAATGATTTGCTCCAATTAGTCTTTACTCTCTTGTTATGAATAAAATATGCTTCGAATGAAATGACATTGTAATTTTGCATTCGTTAAGTGGCTATCTATGAACTCTTGTATCCTTGCCTTGTATTTAGTACCTTATTTATTTGAAACTCTCCTCTTTCGCCATGGATATGTTAGTCGCTTGGTTAGCTCTTTGTGCTCACCCCGTTGCTATATAACATTTTCAAGATAGCTTATCACTCGCTAGAATGTTGAAATTGAGCTGAGGTTGTGGAAAACTAGAAGACTTTGGGCAAACCTTTTGTGGATGAATTATTTTTGTTGTACAAGTACACTTGGTGTTTAATGGAATGTTGATGGTAAATATGAACTTATGAGTTTTGTAAAAGTTTAAAGAACCTCTCTTGTTTAGGATTTTGGAGTGTTAAGTAAATTTGTGTAATGATATGAACATGTGGTAAACATTGATTTTTATGATTGTATAGAATACCACACTTGTGGATTTATGAGGTGGTTATTGTTTGGGTGAGTTGGTTTTAGATTTTACGATTCATTGAGTAATGTGGTGTATGATTTTAAATTACACAGGTCTTATGAATTATGGAATTATGGATGTGACTTGAATGTTTTTCTTAGTGTCCTTAAATGTGTGTTTGGATCTTGGAATGGATTATTGTTGAATTTTAATATTATCGATTCGGGGGGCATGACAAATAAAGTACATATGCTTATTGGAGAATGAGTTCACTGATTAATCCGCTTATAGAATGTTGGATGGTTGATGATGCCTTATTGTTAGACAACAATTCCGTTGTCCTAGTAGTGTATTTGGTCCTTAGACTTGAGACACCAAGGATGTCCTGTATGAGTACTCCACTCTTTGATACCAGATTTATAAGTCTAGTGATTCCAAATCTAGCACAGCTGGTCATTGAGAGTGGTAGCCAACCTTACGAGGGCTATTGTGTGTCAATAGGGGATTATCTGCTCTCGATGTCATGAGAGGAATATCCTATTTGTTCTTGCTCAGACAAATCCCTAGCCACGGTCATTCGGATTGAGAGAGAAAGAGTTCTTTGGGAGAATCCGATTAGAGCAAGACTCGAATAGAAACTATTTGGGTCTAATAGCACCATACCCGGTATACAGTCTTTGGGATATTAGTTGGATGAGGGATTATAGGTACATGGTAACTGTGAACAGACAGGTCCAATGGATTAGATTCTCCTATATCATCTGGGGACTACGATGTAGTAGCCTAGTACGTTGATAGAACCCTTGTAGATTCTAAGCTTGGGGTTGATCTCTTTAGGGGATTGGCCTCCTTGAAACACTATAGGGGTTCTTTCCTTTAGGTTGCTACTCAAAGACTACTAAAAAGATTAATCTATTTCTTCTCAAAAGAAGATTTATACATGACTATTTATAGGGCTTTTAAACCCCAACTTCTAATAAGACTCCTACTCAAGACTCTTAAGAGGACTCTTGCTCAAGACTCCTACTTCTAACCAACTCCAAATGCTTCTCTAAGAAGCAACCTCAAAACTAATCATATCCTTAGTCGACCTCTTCATCTTTTTAATAGGGGTCCACTAGGTAGGTTTTACATGAATGCCCCTTTCAATGAAACTCAATGAGGACTCTTCTAGCGAGAGTCCTAACATACATCCAAGTCGATAAGTCGAGTGAATTATTATAGAGATAATAATTCATCGAGTCAAAAGGAGTTCTGACAGGTATGACTCATGGGCAACTCGATATTGGGCCTAGAGGGTCATATACATATGGTAGGCATTGCGATGTGTAGAGGTTCGGATTTAAGATATCCGTCGGAGCCCCTATCTTATTGGATATCCAATAAGCCTTTAAATTATTGGATCTTATGGATAAGATCCAATAAGAGCCAATGAGAGATTATTAGATAGAGATCTACTAATATAAGAGGCTTGGGTAGTTGGATGGAGATCTAATACCCAATAGGGCTGGATCCATTAGGATTATATTGATAGGAAACCTTTATAACTAGGAGGGAACTAATGGTTCATAGGCTAGAGCTTTTTGGTTGCCTCTCCTATTCTCCTCCCCCTCTCCTCCTCAGAGCAAGCCTGAAGTTTTGAGGAGCGTAATCACAGCCTTGTTGTGTGGATCACTACTAGAGAGGAGGGCGCTTGACCTCCTTCACCCTCTCCTAGAGATATGCAGGGATTTAGGAATATACGATCTCCCTAAGTAACACAATATATCTTATACACAATTTTAAGTTTCGCTGATTTTTGCGTACCAATCTTCGTACGACGACGAACACATATTTGGGAATTTGGGGATTTTGTTTTTTCTATTCTTCCGCTGCGCATATAATGTCGCCCCCAAGATTTCCCAACACTTACATCAAAATACATTGCTCTTTCTTGAGGCATCGGTATAGACTACAAATCCCTCGTTACCACTTGGAATAGTGAGAATAGGGGCATTAGTTAATCTTTTTTTTTTTTTAACTCTTGAAAACTTTGCTTATAATCATCACCCCATATAAATTTCACATTCTTTTGAGTGAGTTTGGTGAGAGGTTGAGCAATTCAAGAGAATCCCTCCACAAATCTCCTGTAATAACCTGTTATGCCTAAGAAGCTTTTAACTTCCCACAAGCAAAACAGACTCTAGTCGTCCGAAAACACTAACTTGTTTCATTATTTATTCTGTATTTTGCACATGACTAAGTCCTCTTCGATGATTTTTCTTTCCTAAATCTAGACATCTTGACTCTCTTATAACTTGTTTCAGATTCATTCCCTCTCTTACTTTTGCTGATAAACTTGTCCTTATCTTTCTTACCCCTGATTTCTTAAATTTCCTCTAAGCCTCTTTCAATTTTCAAAGCCCTTCCTACCATATCAGCATATGCTTAGAGTTTTAAGGTTTATATCCAACTTTCTATTGCTGGCCTTAGACCCCTTTCAAATTTCTTTGCTTTTATAATTTCATCATCGGTTATATGAGTGGCATATCTGGAGAGTTCAGTGAATTTAGATTCATACTTTGCTTCCATCAAGTTTCCCTAGATGAGATTCAAGAACTCAAATTCTTTCTACTCTCTAATGCAATCTAGAAAATATTTATCGTTAAACTTTTCTATGAATACCTTCTAAGTGATTGGCTTATGTTTGACTTCAGAAATTCTTTTCATTATTCTCCATCGATGATCAGCCTCCCCTTCCAACATAAAGGTGGCAAAAGAAACCTTCTGATCATCAAGGCAATTTAAGATATCAAATTTTTTTTTTATTTGCATCATCCATCATTCTGCTATCATTAGATACGTTCACCACTAAAATTGGAAGAAATAAGCTCCTTAAATTATCCCATTCATAGTTTATTCTAATTTGATATCCTCGATCAATACTTTTATCTCACATAATTACTCAAAGGATGATGAAGCAAGAGGACCAGATGTCGTCGACATCCTAGATTCTTAAAACACATCAAAGAAATTGTTCACCGATCACTATAGGTTATTAATGTTAGGATCAAGTCGGCACTAAGAGGGGGGGGGGGTGAATTAGTGCTTACATAAAAATTACGTCAGTTTGAAAACTCGTTCAATGTAGAAAAGTCATTTCGATAAAGCCCATATCGGAAAGTGTTTAAGCTTGACTTAGAGTAAATGCAAAGTGAAGTAAGCAGCTAAGTAAGCAATAAAAGTAACCAGTAAAGGAAAAGAGCACACTAGATTTATAGTGGTTCGGTCGTCGTGACCTACATCCACTCCTGATTCCTCCGTTGAGGCCACCGGCATCCACTATCGGTCATTCTTCAATGGGCGAAAATCAACTACCCTCATACAATACTTTCTCCTTTTCACAGGTTTAGAAGATAACATTTACATGTCACTCTTTTACAAGTAGTCCCTCACACACCTCCCTTAGGACTAACTCTAAGCACTTGGAGGAGGGAACTCAAAGTTTTGGCAGAGTTTACTCAATTTTTTTCTTAAGAATTCTGACTCCTTTCTTATTGCTCAAGTGGGGTATTTATAGGCCCCAAATGGTTTCAAAAATGGAGCCAAAAATTTAAATCTTCGGGTCTTCTGGGTACGGGCGGTACCACCACCTACCTTGGGCGGTACCAATGCTTGCAGCATGACATTGGGTGGTACCACCGCCTAGTCTAGTGGTACCACTACCTGACAGCCTCGGAGACCACTGCCTGACAGCCTCGGAGACCGATTTTTTTGAGTTTTCTTACTCACAAGCAGTTCCATCGCTTGTTCTAGTGGTGCCACCGCCTGACCCAACTTTTGGGTCATTGAATGAGCATCCCAATGAGCCCAAATCAATCCCAATTAAGGCCCAATTAGCCCCTAATTGAGTTAGTATGATTACAACAAAAGCTAACTCAATTAGCTCCCTAAACTACTTCAATCTTAGACAAATGATTATAAAGCATGAATCTTTTGTCTGGCGTATCATTAGTTCATCCAATGCTTCATCCGATCCTTCGGTGCATCGTCCTCTCCTTCGGCGTATTGCCCAATCGGCATGTTAACTCTTGTAACTTTTGATCTCCTTAGTGCAATGTCCGATCCTTCGGCTCAATGCCCGAATTCACGGCACGAAGCCTTTTGCTGACACATCAATCGATCCTCTGACCCGACGTCTAATCTTCTGATATATTCACTCCAGCCCAACGTCCAATTCCTCCTGCTTTAATCAATTTGCCTCTCCTTGATCGATGCTAGTCTTGCATCACTGAAAACACAGATTAGATCACAAACTCATCAATTGATTTCATCATCAAAATCTGAGATTCAACAACTAGACCTCAATATATTTTGCACATCAAATATATCAAATATATCAAATATCTTAGTGATCCTCAAATCATGCTCTGATACCACCTCTGTCACACCCCTCGAATTATCATATTCAAGAGGTGTGACCTTGTCTTAAATTGATAATATTAAAATTTTAATCAACAATCCATTCCAGGATCCAAACAAACATTTGAGGACACTGAGAAACATTCAGTGTCATTCACATCCATAATTCCATAATTCACAAATCCTATACAATTTAAAATCATATACCATATCACTCGATGAATCATAAAATCTGAAACTAACTCACCAAGATAATAACCACTTCATAAATCCACAAGTGTGGAATTTTATATAATCACAAAACTAATATTTACCACATGTTCATATCATTACACAAATTAAACTTAATATTTCAAAATCCTAAACATGAGAGGTCCTTTAAACTTTTACAAAACTCATAACTTTAGATTTTTCAACAATATTTCATTAGACATCAAGTGTACTTATACAACAAAAACATATCAACCACTAAATATTTGCCCCAAAATCTTCTAGCTTTCCATTACGTTAGTCCAACTTAAGCATTTTAGCGAGCGATAAGCTATCCTGAAAAAATTTATATAGTAACGGAGTGAGCATATAAAGCTAAGCAAGCGACTAACATATCTATGACAAAATAGAACAGCTTCAAACAAACAAGATATAGAAATGCTAGGTAGGGATACAAGAGTTCATAGATAACCACTCATTAAATGCAGAATTACAATATCATATTTCGAATTGTTTTGTTCATAACAAAGGAGTAAATATTAATTGAGCATATCATTGACGTAAGGAGCATTTTGGGGTATATCATTAGCGTATGAAATGTTATGGAGCATATCAAGAGTATATGAAACATTTTGGAGCATTTCAATGGTGAAAGGAAAATGTTTTGGAGCATATCAACGGCATATAAAACATTTCGGAGCATATCAATAACAAATGAAATATTTTAGAAGATATCATTGGCGTATAAAATGTTTCGGAGCATATCAATAGCATATGAAATATTTTAGAGTATATCAATGGCATATGAAATGTTTTGGAATATATCAATGACATATAAAATATTTTGGAGCATATCAATGACGTCTGAAATGTTTTGGAACATATCAATGACATAAACATTTCGGACATATCAATGGTGTGTGAAGTGTTTTGGAGCATATCAATGGCATATGAAATATTTCAGAGCATATCAATGGTGATAAAATATTTCAAAGTATATTAAAGACCTATAAACATTTCAGAGCATATCAAAGAATAAATATGAAATAGAACCTCAAATGTCACATTTGACGTTGCAATTATTTCGTTCTTATTGAAAGCACATAACCAAAGCCTTGAATATTTTATAAAACACATAGAAGGTGAAGTGGGATTCCAAATATAATCTCTTATATCTAGGGGCATCATCCATCCACGTCTGGATGAAGCCAGAGGGGGCCGATAGAGCATTGTTGGCTCTAAGCATATACCCTTTACCATTTTTGGCAAAGATCCATATAATTCCTTTACTATTTCTGGAAAAAGTCCATATAATCTCATAAACAATAGAATACAAAAGGATATTGTGAATAATAAAATTGGCACATATTGGAAACACATCTGGAACACCGGAATGCATATGCCTATATGAAACATTGCGATACAAACATAGACTTTACATAATAGATTCAGATATACAAATAATTGAAGGACAAGAATATATATGATTTCAAAGCAATAATATAAAACTCAATTGAAGTAATGATTTTAGCTGAAATCAATTTCTAAAAGAGATGAAACAAGAATAGGCAGAATTGACAAAAGCTTGATTCTGATAGAATTTGAAAGGTACGTTTCATGAACTATTTGAATAACTAATTATGCACCAATTTGCACAAACCATATGTCATTCGAAAGATTTGTTAATCTAGTTTTAGATAAATTAAGTTTTATATGAATTGGAGTTTCCAACAAGGAATTATAAATAGTTTAATAATCAAAGATCAGAGAACATTATCTATGTTTTGTAGAATTTATAAAGTTAATAATAACATATGCTTCAATAGGCATTTATGCTCCAAATCTTTCAAATCAGCTATAAGTCTAGTTTTTAATAAATCATATTTTGCATAAATTAGACTTTACAAACATTGCGATACAAACATAGATTTTACATAATAGGTTCAGATATACAAATAATTAAAGGATAAGAATATGTATGATTTCAAAGTAATAATGTAAAGCTCAATTGAAGTAACGATTTTAGCTGAAATCAATTTCCAAAAGAGATGAAACAAGAATAGGTAGAATCGACAAAAGCTTGATTCTGGCAGAATTTGAGAGGTACGTTTCATAAACTATTTGAATCACCAATTATTTTCCAATTTGCACAAACTATGTGTCATTCGAAAGATTTGTTAATCTAGTTTTAGATAACTTAAGTATTATATGAATTGAAGTTTCCAACAAGGAATTATAAATAGTTTAGTAACCAAAGATCAGAGAACATTATCTATGTTTTGTAGAATTTATAAAGTTGATTATAACAGATGCTTCAATAGGCATTTATATTCCAAATCTTTCAAATCAGTTATGAGTCTAGTTTCTAATAAATCATATTTTGTATAAATTAGAGTTTCCAACATAGAGTTATAAGCAAGAGAGTACTAAAAGGGCAGAACCGATAGTCTCTATTTTATATACTTCATAGGGTTAGTTAAAATAACAGTTTGGATGGGTAATTGGACTCCAAATTTGTTAATCTCAGTATAAAAAAAAAGAGCTGTGAGTTTATTTTCAGTTGAATTTAGTGTTTCCTAAATCAAAGCTCAATGTAGAATGTTATGGTTAGAACGATGCAGAAAGGTCAAATCTAAAACAACTTCAGATTCATAATTTTATTCCCAAATGATAGAAATATCATGTACAAAGCCAAAATCTTCCAAAATGTTCAGAATTAAGATGAAATTAGAGATCAAAATTACTATGGGTTGGGGTTAGAATACTTGTCTTAGAAAATTTTGATTCTTAAATGTGGGGGAATTGATGCAAAACCTCAAGCCAAAGCAAAGCTTCTCCTTCTTCTACTTCAATTCCTCTTCCCTTCTGTTCGTGTAAACAACTTTATGCCGTGGCCTCGGGGCCGACATGATTGGGTTCGGGTCCGAATGGCGGGGATCTTGCTCAAGGTCTCTCGGGGTTGCTGATGTGGACGACCGGGCGGATTGGATTACGTCGGGGCTCGTCGGGGCGTCCCGAAGGGAAGGGTCCCTTTCCTCGGTGTTGGGGGGGGGGAGTAGCTCCGTCTTCATACCTGCACACAGGTCGGGTCGGAGCTCGGCCCGACCCCTCCGACGATCTAGTAAGATGGAGTAAAGAGATCCTTCTTTTTTTTGTGTCCCCCCCTTCTCCCCTCAGGAGCGGGATTTTTATAGGGTGACTTACTGTGGCTGATGTGCCTGTTCTGCAGGGAACAGGATCGTACTCCCGGTGGCGTCTGACAGCGATGTTGGCGTGGCATGAACGATCGAGCCTGAGCAGGTCGTTAATGTGCCTCGGGCGACGTTCCGGTCTATTTAACCAGGCGCTGTCAAGTCAACCGAGGCGTCCTCTAGGGCAGCTGACGTCAGCCCGAGTCTCATCGCGATTATTACCCTTATCACCTTCTCTTCTCAAGCCTATGCTAGTTGTAGCAAGTATTCCTCCCTTGTTAAATTTTTCTTTAGTTTCTCCTCTAATTACTTAAGTTTGACTAACACAAGGGTTGCTAAGTGACAAGCATGCATGAAAAAAGCTTATGTGTCATCTATAGAATAAATATAGGTGACACCATCCTTAGGTTAGCTAATGACACATGTCCTCCATTAAAAAAAAAAATTAATATGAATCTTTCACAAATCATGTCCAATTGCTATGATTCACATTTATGTTCCTAGCAATAAACTTTTAATATAAAATTATTTAATATAAAAAATTATTAAATAATCCTCATATTTACAAATAGGTCCTTACATTACAAACTAGCCTTTACAAAATTTTCAAAAATGATGGATGCTACAAATTCGACCCAACAAGAGTTCTAATTGGACTCTAATTTGATCTTGAACAAACCAAACCTAGAGTAAATCCAATTTCATGCTCAAAGACTAGATTTAAGTTAGCAAGTCTTAAATACATTAGGATTCTACAAGTCCTAAAGACATTAAGACTCTCTAAGTCTTAAAGACATTAGGACTCTTTAAATTCTAATCAAGCTTGTGTTGAATTCCAGATTTTAATGATGAAATTAATTGATGAGTTTATGATCTAATTAACATTTGAGAAAAATTATGTAGGACTAACTTCGATCATAAAATGATAAATTGATTGAAGTAGGAGAATCAAACATTGGGCTGGAGTTAAAGATCAAGCATTAGGTTAGATGGATCAGACATTGCACCAAGATAAGAAGGAAATAATGATACGCCAGGTGTTCAGATGAACCAATGATATGTCGAACAAAATATGATTCATATTGTGTAATCGTTTATCTTGATTATTGTAGTTTAGGTTTTAATTGAGTTAGTTTTGAGTGTAATCATGCCAATTCAATTAGGAGCCCATTGGGCCTAAATCAAGGTTAAATTGGGCCTATTGGAAGACCCATTTAGTGACCTATAGTTGGGTCAACTGGTGGCACCACTGGACTAGGCTATAGAATTGCCTTTGAGCTAAAATGTACGAAATGTACATTTTCGGAAGACCCGATGGTGGTATCGCCAGTGTCTAGTAGAGGTACCACCTAGACTAGCAATGGTACCACCCTGACTAGTGGTTGTACCACCATAATACAGTCTTTGAGACTGTGTTAGGCGATGGTACCGCCCAACACTAGCGGTAGTATTGCAAGTACCCCAAAAACTTAAGGATGACACATTTTGGCTCTACTTTTGAAGCCATTTGAAACCTATAAAAACTCCACCCATTCTTGCTTGAGATAGCAAGAAAAAAGTGTTAGGGAAATCTAGGGGCTACATCACATGTGCAGCGGAAGAACATAAAATAAAAATCCTAAATTTTTTAAAAGGTGTTTATTGTTGTCTGAAAATTGGTGCGCAAAAACCCACTAAACTGAAAATCACATGTGACATAGTTGTGTTACCTAGGGAGATCCTATTGCTAGTCATAGGTGCCCTACAAGCCAATCATATGAGTGATGACACATGTGACATGATACAAATTCTTTTTGCTTATTATATTTTAGCATTTTATTACTTTATATTGCTTATTGCATATATGCATATATGTATTGTAATGTCTATAGATCTATGCAATGGGAATCAGATCGTAATGAGAGCATGATAATGAGACCGATTCACCTTTTAACAAACCCTAAATAATCCTGGTTATAGGTTACTCGAGAGGGTCATCGAGATAATGAGACAAACTGGTATATTATATACCCATCTATTTGATGGAGGCAGCTAGTCTCATACCTGCTCGTGTGGGGACACTAGGGCTACAATGTAAGTGCTCATTGGAGAATAAGTTTACTAATTGATCTACTCGTGGAATGTTGGATGGTTAATGATACCTCATTGTCAGACAGTGATTTCGTTATCCTAGTGGTGTACCTGATCCTTAAACTTAAGATACCAAGGATGTCCTGTATGAGTACTCCATTCTTCGATACCGGACTTATAGGCCTAGAAGTTTCAGATCTAGCATAGTCGATCATCGGGAGTGGTAGTTAACTTTACGAGGGCTATTGAGTGTCGATAGAGGATCATCTACTCTCCGTGTTATTAGAGGAATATCCCATGTGTTAGACAAATCCCTAGCTAGGGTCATTCGGATTGAAAGAGAAAGAGTTCTCTAGGAGAATCCGATTAGAGGGAGACTCGAGTAGAACCGTATGGGTCTAATAACACCATGCTCGGTATATGATCTTTGGGATATTAGATAGATGAAGGACTATAGGTACATGATAATTGAGGACAGATATGTCCAAAAGATTGGATTCCCTTGTATCATTTGGGGGCTACAGCATAGTGGTCTAGTACGTCCGCAGGCAATGAGTGAGTGAATTATTATAAAGATAATTATTCACTGAGCCAGAAGGAGTCTAACAGGCATAACTCACGGCCAGCTTAATATTACTAGTCATAGGTGCCCTGTAAGCCAATCACGTGAGTGATGACACGTGTGACTTGACATACAGTCTTTTTGCTTATTATTATTATTTGGTATTTATCACTTTATATTGCCTATTGCATGAATATATTGTGATGTCCATGGATCTATGCAATGGGAATCGGATTGTGATGAGATCACGGTAATGAGACTGATTCACCATTAAACACATATCCTAAATAATCCCGATCATAGGTTGCTCGAGAGGGACATCGAGATAATCAAATAAATTGCTGTGCTATATACCCGTCCATATAATGGATGCATATAGTCTCAAAGCTGTTCGTGTGGAGACACTAGGGATATAGAGTAGGTGCTCATTGAAGAATGAGTTCACTGATTGATCCGCTCATGGAATGTTGGATGGTTGATGATGCTTTATTGTCAAACAACAATTCCATCATCCAAGTGGTGTATCTATTCCTTAGACTTGAGATACCAAGGATGTCCTATATGAGTACTTCACTCTTTGATATTTGCTCATGTGGGGACACTAAGGATATAATACAGGTGCTCATTGAAGAATAAGTTCACTGATTGATCCGCTTACGGAATGCTGGATGGTTGATGATGCCTTATTGTCAGATAGCGATTTTGTAGTCCTAATGGTGTATCTAGTCCTTAGACTTGAGACACCAAGGATGTCCTGTATGAGTACTCTATTCTTTGATATCAGAATTATAATTCTGGAGGTTCCAGATCTAGCACAGTCGGCCATCGAGAGTGGTAGCAAACCTTACGAGGACTATTGAGTGTCGATAGAGGATCATCTACTCTCAGTGTCATGAGAGAAAGAGTTCTCCGGGATAATCCGAATAGAGCAAGACTCGATTAGAAACCGTATGGGTCTGACAGCACCATGCCCAGTATACAGACTCTAGGATATTAGATAGATGAGGGACTATAGATACATGGTAACTAAGGATGGACATATCCAATAGATTGGATTCCCTTGTATCATTTTGGGACTATGACGTTGTGGCATAGTACATCCGTAGTCGATGAGTCGAGTGAATTATTATGGAGATAATAATTTACTGAGCTAGAAGTTCTTATAGGTATGACTCACGACCAGCTTGATATTAGGCCTAAAAGGTCACACACATATAGTAGGTATTGCGATGAGTAGAGGTTCGGATATGAGATATCCATTGGAGCCCCTATCTTATTAGATATCCAATAAGCCCCTGAATTATCGTATCCTATCGATGAGATCAAATAAGAGCCAATGAGAGATTATTAGATAGAGATCTACTAATCTAAGACTCTTGGGTAGTTAGATTGAGATCCAATACCCAATAGGGCAAGATCCATTAGGGTTAAGTTGATAGGGGACCTCTATAAATAGGAGGGAATTAATGGTTCATATGTTAGAGACTTTTTGGGTTTCCTCTCCTATTCTCCTCCCCTTCTCCTCCTAAGATAGCAAGCTTAATGTTTTGAGGAGCATCGTCGCAACCCTACTGTGTGGATCATCGCTAGAGAGGAGGACGCTTGACCTCCTTCACCCTCTCCTAGAGATCTACAAGGATTCAGGGATATACGATCTTCCTAGGTATTACAATATTATATATATGCAGTTTTAAGTTTTACGGTTTTTGCGCACCAATTTTGCACGACGACGAACATATCTTTTGGGAAATTGGGAATTTTATTTTTTCTCTTCTTTTGTTGTGAATGAGATGTCGCCCCCATATATTTCCCTACAGCTATTAGACCAGCTACATCCATTATATGAATGAGTATACATCATACCAGTCTATTCGATTATCTCGAGGCCTCTCTCGAGTAACTTATGACCGGGATTATTTAATATCTATGTTTAAAGGCGAATCAGTCTCATTATCGTAATCTAATCACGATCCAATTCGCATTGCACATATCCATGGACATCACAATATATTCAAGCAATAAGCAATATAAAGTGATAAAATATCAAATAATAATAATAAGCAAAAAGACTACGTGTCAAGTCGCACGTGCCATCACTGAAGTGATTAGTTTGTAGGGCACCTATGACTAGCAATCTCCCACTTAAGCTAAAGCCAATCACCTATGTGTTTGATCTCTATCAGACTCCTGTGACGCTCAAAGATAATATGAGACAATGGCTTTGTCAATGGATCTGCGATGTTATCTTCGGATGAAACTCTTTCCACTACTACATCTCCTCGGGACATGATCTCTCTAATAACCTAGAACCTCCTCAAAACACTTCTGATAAGACCTGGGTTCCTTTGCTTGAGCAATCGCCCCGTTATTGTCGCAATATAAGAGAATCGGCTCTTTGTTGCCCGGCACGACTCCCTAATTTGTGATGAACTTCATCTAGACTCCCTCATTTGCTGCCTCTGCTACAGTAATGTACTCCGCCTCTATGGTCGAGTCAACAGTAGTATCTCACTTGGAACTCTTCCAGCATACTGCTCCTTCATTCAGGGTGTACATATATCCCGAATTCAACTTGCTATCATTGATATCGGATTAGAATTCGAGTCAGTGTAGCCTTCAACCCTGAGGCTACTATCTCTATATACCAATAAAAGATCATTAGTCATTCTTAAGTACTTAAGGATACACTTTACTGCTTTCCAATGCTCCAAGCCTAGATCCACCTTATACCTGCTCATGACACTTAGAGCATTAGCTATATGAGGCCTGGTGTATAGCATGACATACATGATAGACCATATCGCTTAGGCATAAGGTATTCTATCTATGTTCTCCCTTTCTTTAGGAGTCTTTGGGGACATACTCCTAAAAAGAAATATCCCATGTCTCATCGGTATGAGACCTTTCTTGGAATTTCCCATACCAAATCTTTTGACAATGGTGTCTATATACCTAGACTGGGACAAGCCAAGCATCCTCTTGGATCTATCTCTATAGATATGAATCCCCAAGATATAGGATGCTTCCCCTAAGTCCTTCATGTATAAGTGTCTAGATAACCAAGTATTTACTGTAGATAGCATTCCTACATCATTCCCAATGATCAGGATGTCATCCACATATAGCACAAAGAAGATGATAGCGCTCCCACTTACCTTCCTATACACACAAGGCTCATCTTCGTTCTAAACGAAGTCATAAGATCTGATTACTTCATCAAATTTTATGTTCCAACTTCGGGAAGCTTGCTTTAGTCTATAAATGAATCTAAGCAACCTACACACCTTATTTGAGTAGTCCATAGACACGAATCCCTCAGGCTGTATTATATACACCTCCTCCTCGAGGTTACCATTGAGGAACGCAGTTTTCACATCCCTTTACTAGATCTTATAATCATAGTTTACTGTAAAAGCCAATAGAATTCAGATGGATTTTAACATGGCTACGGGTGATAAGGTTTTGTTATAGTCAACACCTTGCCTTTGACGATACCCTTTAACCACTAGTCTTGCTTTATAGGCCTTTACCTTTCCATCTATTAGGATCAAGAGCACTAGGAGGGGGGGTGAATTAGTGCAGCGGAAATCTTTTGATGATTAAAACTTCGTTCGTACGATAAAAGTGATTTCGGTGTAAAAGCCGATTCTAAGATTACTTTAACTTAAGATTAAGCGAGATGATGTTAAAGTAAATCTATGAAGGCAGTTTGCAGTTATGATAGAAATCAGAATGTAAGCGCAAACTGAAATACGACGTTCGTACGATAAAACCGGTTTACGTCTAAATGCCGTTTTTGAAAATACTGAGCTTTGAAACACGTTTTGTAAATGCGCAGAAGACAGTTTGCAGTTATGATGGGAATCAGAATGTAAGCGCAAACTGAAATACGACGTTCGTACGATGAAATCGGTTTATGTCTAAATGCCGTTTTTGAAAATACTGAGCTTTGAAACACGTTTTGTAAATGCGCAGAAGACAGTTTGCAGTTATGATGGGAATCAGAATGTAAGCGCAAACTGAAATACGACGTTCGTACGATGAAATCGGTTTATGTCTAAATGCCGTTTTTGAAAATACTGAGCTTTGAAACACGTTTTGTAAATGCGCAGAAGACAGTTTGCAGTTATGATGGGAATCAGAATGTAAGCGCAAACTGAAATACGACGTTCGTACGATCATTTGCATCTTATGGGTACAATACCCTCGGGTGTATCAACTAGGTTCTAAACATTGTTGGAGTATATAGAATCCATCTCAGAATTCATGGCTTCTTGCCACTTCCCGGAGTCTATACTTGTAATAGCCTCCTCATAGGTCTTAGGATCAATATCCTCAACTTCCTCTCCTCTAATATGTCCCGCATATCTCTCAAGAGGATGAGATACTTTGTCAGATCTATGTAAAGTCGGAACTTGTATGCTAGGGTACTTAAACAGACTCGGGCTATGGAGTGGTGCTCGAATTAGGTTCTCTAACCTCACTCAACTCTATCAAGCTCCCACTATCTCTGCCAAGAATGTGTTCCTTCTCAAGGAACATCGCTCTCTTAGCTACAAAGACCTTTTGGTCCTCGGGATGATAGAAATAATACCCATAAGTTTTCTTGGGGTATCCCACGAACTAGCACTGCTCCGTCCTTGATTCTCACTTATCGAGGTTATGTCTTTTAACATGGGCAAGGGAGCCTCAAATCTTAACAACCTTAAGATTAGACTTTTTCCCTTTCCGTATCTTATATGGTGTAGACATTATCGACTTAGTTGGAACTCTATTCAGAAGGTAAGCTACGGTCTCTAGGGTGTATACATAGAATAAGATGAGTAGGTCAGCGAAACTCATCATGGACCACACAATGTCTAATGGTGTACGATTCCTCCTTTTAAAGACACCATTGAGTTGAGGTGTATAAGGAGGTGTCTTTTGGGATAGAATCCCATGGTCGTTAAGAAACCGGATGAACTCTGTACTCAAATACTCACATCCTCGATCTGATCGAAGAGTCTTGATACTCTTTTTAGTCTAGTTCTCCACTTTATTCTTATACTCTTTAAATTTCTCAAAGAGGTCAGACTTGTACTTCATTAAGTACACATGTTCATACCTTAAGAAATCATCAGTCAAAGTAATAAAGTGGGAGTAACCACCTATGGCATGAGTTGACAAAAGTCTATATACATCACTATGTATAAGTTATAACAGCTTAGAGGCTCTCTCTCTCTAGTTCCACTAAATGAAGAGTTGGTTAGTTTTCTACGAAGGCAATGCTCACAAGTTGCATATGACTTAGTCGAATGGATCTAGATATCCATCCTTTAGTAACTTTTGAATCCTTCTCTCATGGATATGACCTAACCTATAATTTAATAAGTATGCATTGTTCACCTCATCTCATTTCCTTTTAGACACACTGACATTCATGATATGTGGAGAAGTGTCTAGCATAAACAAATCATTATGCAATATTCCTCTCACCAATCTCCTAGGCTTTGCCAGAATCTATAACAAATTATAAATATGATAAGCACTATCGGTATCCAATACCCATGTGTTATCATAGGAGTCTAACAAATGGAGACTAATTATAAATGTAATTGAAGCTTCTCAAGCTTCTGTTTCGCCTTCTCTATAAGGTACTCTTTGCAGTTTCTCTTTTAGTACCCATCTTTGATGCAGTGGAAGCTCTGACCTTTGTCTTTTGCTGGGTCTTTCTTAGCAACCTTTGCTTTACCCGGTCTGCCCTTGCCCTTCTTAAAGGACTTTTCTACTTTCCATTTCTTTTTGGTCACACCAGTATAGAGAACAGACTTCTCTTTCTTGATAGTGCTCTCTGCTTCTCTCAATATATTGAGGAGCTCAAGGAGAGTCACCTCAAGCTTGTTCATATTAAAATTCATTATGAACTGTGAAAAGGAATTTGGTATGGACTGAAGTACAAGATCTACACATAGGTTATCCGCTAGGACCATTCATAGACCTATAAGTTTCTCTATCTACTCAATCATCCTTAGGACATAGTTTTAAACTGGTGTCCCCTCAGTTATCCTAGCACAAAAGAGGCTCTCAGATATCTCATATCGCTGAGTCCTTCCTTATTCCTTAAATAGTTTGTGGACGTGTAGAAGAATGGATATGACATCTATCTTTTCATGCTATCTCTGTAACTTAGGAGTCATGAAGCTCAACATGTAACACCGAGCAAGAGTAGAGTCATCGATGTACTTCATGTTGAATCTCGGATTTTGATGATGAAGTCAATCGTCATTTGTTATCTAATCCATATGTTGAGATAAGTGTGCAGGATTAACTACGATGAAAGTAAGACATGCAGCAGGAGTTACGCCGGAGTCAAGACTATGATCACGTTGGGAGTTCGAGAGTTCGACGGAATTCCACTAGCTTTGTAGGTTTTACATAATTCTTTATGCGAGAAGTCCAGGAGATTGCCAAAGAAG
>LVTN01002938.1:0-20478 GCA_001649415.1 Musa itinerans
TCCTTCGTCCTTGAAATTATTATTCTTAATTGAAAAAAAATTAATTTTTCTTCTATCCCTCTATGGATAAGATTCTACAATCTCCTAGACACAAACCTTTTGCTTTTGAAGTAGCTAAATTTCTTAGTTCAATAATAAGTGGTATAGAGGTTTCTGTATGCAAAAAGTTCATTAATTCTATTTAAATTACTCAAAATGACAAGTATAACTATATCATTAATAGCGTTGAATACAATTTGTACATTGCTCCCATTACAATATGTTTTATCATGCAATAATGAATTGCTTAAAATCAAACGCAAAAATACAATGTTGAATCGGGAGTGCTAGCAAATGCACATTCAGATTTTGTATGCCTTTCAAAAAAAGAGTTACTAAAAGTGATGGTAAGTTGGGAGATCAGCCTTCAGAAGGATGTGATATTATAAATACTTTGTCTTTCCCTCTAAAAGGGCTCAAGTTTCGTGTGACAAGTAGCAGCTTTTAGCTCCTATCAATCGAGTTATTATGCATAAACTCAAAATTAGATCCTCCAGCTAAGACTACTAAAGCAGTTCGAAGGCCTAGTGTAAGCAACACCACAAATAGATTCTCCCCCTATTGGTAATGATAGATTTTCATGAGTGTAGAAAAATATAGGGTTACTATCCTAGACCCTTGGGTAAATATCCAAAATTCTAACCTTATGATTAATTTTGGTATGTGAAATATTAGGGGTCTTAATGCACCTTCTAAATACTAGATTGTTAGGGTGTCTGTCGTTAAGAACCACATTGTTTAATTTTTCATTCTGGAGCCTTTGGTTCAAGTAAATAAAGTACTATTCATCTTGGTTTTTAGTTTGCTAAGTAGCTCTCCTCAAGTCATGTTTTCTATTCTTAAGGATATTCAATTTCAGAAAACATTCATGTTTTCTATAATATGTGGGCTCTATACTAAGATTAATTGTAAAGAACTTGAAACTATCTTCTTCAAATTTTAGATTCTATTTATAATATTCATGAGCCATGGGTTGTCTTGAGCAATTTTAGCATAGTTTTCTAACCTCAAGATAAAGTTGTTGGAATCCTCATTTCAAATTCGACTTTTATAAAGATTGTTATTTATATTATTTGAATTGGGGTTGTTTGACTTGAAAATGAAAAAACAACATCTAAGTAGTTGGTGCACAATGAATTATGAGTAAACTAGATTGTGTGCTTCTTAACCAAGTTTGAATTTCGAATTTTATAGACTCAGAGACTTAGTTTCTCTCTCCTGACATATCTAATCATGCAATGACAATGATTCGCAGATGTTGTCGATTTTGTAATTATTGGACTTCTTATCTTAATTTCTTCAAAGTTGTAGAGGTGGTGTGGAATTCATCCTTAACATCCAAGGGCTAAATCGCCCTTCTACATTTTTGTTTAGAAGTTTAAGACTCTAATGTCAAGGTTTAAAATCTGATACCATTCTATCTACTAACAATATAGGAATTCCTTATAATTCATTCGAAACCAACTGCACAGTTTACACAAACAAAGCAAGTCCTCGGTTTTGTTAAACTCCGTAAAACTAAAGAAAGCTGTGGAGACAACACCCCCCCCCCCCCCCCCCCCCCCCCACAACCCATTTAATTCACACTTCTATGTCTCTTGTTGGCATATCATTGGTCGTGATATCATTGCTACCATTGTCAATTTTTTTATCTCAAGAGCTCTTGGGTGAGGTAAACAATATTTATCTTACAATTGTTCCTGAGAAAAATAATCCCATTCTTTTATAGATTTCAGACCTCTTTCTATCTATAATTTTTTTTATTATTTCATCTCAAAGATTATCATAATTTTGTTGGTTCAAGAACTTCATAATAATATATATATACAAATCAACATGCTTTCTTGAAATACTGTATAATTTATATAAATATTATATTATGTCATGAAACCATCCATAACTATCACCTTAATAGGGCCTACAAAACTTATGATTCAATTTGGTGTGATGCCATGAACTTCAAGAGCTTTATGACTTTAATCAGCCTCCTTATCTCTTAGGTCTTTTTTTGCTACCATAGAATAGGAGATATATAGGGCATTCATTGTCATCTTTTTGATAAAGTTCATCATTGATTGGCCTACTTATTTTGAGGTTAACAAATCTTACCATTTTAATTGATTATTATAACAAATCTGTATCACCTTCACAAATTGATGGGTAATTCTTTCCAAACCTCACTCATTGATTCTAAAATATATTATCCTTGAGCTGCTATCAGCATCACCTCCTATCCATAAGCCAATAGCTACTCCAATCATCTAGATTGTCTCTTCACTAATTTCGTCAACCTATTAATTACAATATTTTACTAATCTACATGGGTGGTTAACTCTCTGCTTTAGGAGTCTCCTCTTAAATATTGTTACAACTACTAGTTTTGTTATATGGTTCTCATGATACTTCTTAATTAATATTAAGTTATTTATACACTAGTTGTAAATTATAAAAATATTATGTAATAACAAGAAAAAATAATAAAATTTAATTATTAAAACTTATAAGATAGTTTAGCAGTGTGTCTCATGTTGTTGTGGTAGATACCAAACTACATGTTATAATATATATGTATTTCGACACCATAAATCATAATTTATGTGTACTCTCACACTACATCATATATATATATATATATATATATATATATATATATATATATACTCTTATATCATATGTTATATATATATATATATATATATATATATATATATATATATATATATATATATATATATATATATATATATATATATATATATATATATATATATATATATATATATATATATATATATATATATATATATATATAAAATAAGTTATAACATATACACACATAACATAATGTAATATATTCATTCACTCTTATATTGTATGTCATGGAAAATACGTATACTCTTATATTGCATGTCATCATATATATATATATATGTAATATATTTTCATTATAATTTAATATTTTTTAGCTTATATAATGTATATATTAAAATCGAGCTTATACCTATGTCATGACAACCATATCATTCAAAACATATTTTTCAAATTACATTATGAATGTAATAATTTATATTATCGTTATTTTATAATAACATAAAGCTTATACTTACATATTTTAAAATAAAGGTGCTAGTGAAGGACTATGGCCCTTAATGATTAGGTGTGATAGGGACTATATACTTATCAAATTTGAAACATAAAGTCATGATATACATAAATTGGTTAATGTCTATTTTAACCCTTATGGTTTTAGCCATGGATCACTTAAGCCCTTATGGTTTACTCGTGTCTAAAATAACCCCTACAATTTCAACTACATAGCATAGAAGCCTCTCCCATCAAGTATGAGTTAATAGATATTAGAGTTTGCTTACATGACATACTGACTCACAATAAACCATTAATATAATGACATATGTAATTTAAGTTAAAAATGGTTAAAGTCTATTTTAGCCCCTATGATTTTGGTCATAGATCATTTAAGCCCTTATGGTTTACTTGTGTCTAAAATAATCCCTATATTTTTAAAAACATAGCATATAAGCCCCTCCCATCAAGTTTGAGTTAACAAACGTTAGAGTCTACTTACGTGGTATGCTGAGTTATAATAAATCATTAATATAATGATACATATAATTTAAGTTTTAAAAAAAGTTAAAGTTAATCTTATCGAGAAAGAGGAAGTGGCGGATACCGTAGCGATGAACGAAGGCGGAGAGGCAAAAGTAGGATAGGATAGAGGCAAAGGTGAGAGAGAGCTAGACTACCACATCGTATATGTGGTGAGTGGGGGCATAAGAGAGGATGAAGTGGGAGGTGGTAGGAATGAAGATACCCAAAGGAGGAAGAGGGACCAGAAGAGCATCATGCCTAGCATTGCATATCCACTTGAGGTAGGACCGAAAATTCTTAAACTCATTGTCAACGTGGGAGAGACTACGTGTGTATGATGCCCTACTAGGCAATAGCGGCTTGGTGCTACTACTGGTGGTTGCTTTCATGACTACGCCTCCTCTTGCCATTGATGGCGGTCCCCATTTTTATTAACTTAAATTATATATGTCATTATATTAATAGTTTATTATGAGTAGGCATGTAAGTAGACTCTAATGTCTATTAACTTGGACTTAATGGGACAGACTTATATATTACGTTTTTAAAGATATAAGGGTTATTTTAGACATGAGTAAACTACAAGGGCTAAGATAGACCTTAACCATACATAAATTAAGAATCTTATATCTTAAATCATTTATAACTTTTAATGTAAATAATAATTTGTAATAAATTTTTGGTAGATCTTCTATGAATTAAACTATATTCAACCTATAAATTCACTTAAATTCGACTATCAATTTGTTAACAATTCAATTTATAATCAAATTACCTAATTACTATAGGTCAAATAACTACACTAATTTGCTAAGTAATCTTATATCACTATTATTGTTAAGTAAAACATCTTGTATTGTATGAAATTTTACTCAAACTCATAAGGCATACAAAACTAAACATATATAAAATTTCTGCTCAAAAGAGAATTATTTACAAGCTAAAGTATCCTCCTAATTCAACCACCATCACCTATTATATTCTATTAAAAATATATTAAGGCTGTTTGGACTTCTAAGGCTCATATCTTGATATACTGAAATAGTATTCACTAAATTTCAAAGCTTACATAACCCTCAAAAATATTTTTAGGAGCAAGAGATAATAGTATCTCTAAGATAATCAAATCATGATACAAGGGTGATGTAGAATGAGAATGGAGGGGGGGGAGGGGGTACAAAGCAGGATAGATTTTTACAAAAAGTTGATAAAATAGTTTTTCGAATAGAAAATGAATGAACTCACGAGAATACTTCAATAAGATCAAAAAATAGCTCACTACTAAGTTTAAAATCACAAAGGAATATATAAAGATCACCACCCCAAAGATAATAAACAAGGATACAGAACTGAAAATAAAAGACTCACCACTCAAGGAAGCATCCAAGAGATATAGAGTTTAAGGGAGCACTCTAAGAGAGCTTCTGCCAAAATATCATCAATTTCTAAAGTTCTTTCTAAGTCCTAAATAACCAAATAAGTACTAGTGCATGAAACAACCTTTCATGCATAGGGAATTTCGAAATTAAGTGTTTTACAACTGGTAACCAACTTCTTTAATGCATTCCTTGTCATGAAGAAAAGCACATTGAAACAGCTGTAACTTCATCTAAGGAATGTGCTAATGAGCTGTCATATTTGAGTAGGCTGAGTTAAAAACTATGAGTCAACATTATGGGCTAAAAACAATACCATAATATCAGCAAGGTCCATATGAGCATATTGTAGCAAATTAGATATTCTTGTGTCAATCTCCCCTGGTTGAAAAAGACTTGTCCTCAAGTCCTTGTTGGTTCCATCAACATGATTATGAAAAGGACTTAAATCAACCACATTAAATGTTGGGAACACTCCATAATCTTCAAGTAGCTTGATCTCATAAGCATTTTTACCAATTCTCTTAAGCACCCTGAATGGACCATCTTTGCCCGGTGGAAACCTCTCCTTCCTTAGATGAATCCAGACCAAATCACCTGCATTAAACTCCACATGTTTTCTCTATTTGTTGGCAGTTTGCATGCACCTCTCATTTGCTTCTCAATAGTTGCTTTAACACCCTCATGCAACTTTTTTATCTGCTTAGCTCTTTCATCAGCATCCCCACTAAATTACTTAGTTGTAGAATGAGAGATTAAGTCCAAAGGATCAGCAGGATTAGCACCATAAACAACCTCAAAATGACTCTTACTAATGCTATGATGCATGGAACGATTGTAGGCAAACTCAATTTGTGGAAGAATGAGATCCCATTTCTTAATGTTCTTGCTAGCATAACTTCTAAGTAAGTTTCTCAAGGTTTTGTTCATTACCTCAGTTTACCCATCGGTTTGTGGACAATGAGAGCTGCTGAAATTTAAAGAAGTACCCAACTTCCTCCAAAGAGTTCTCTAAAAATGACTAAGAAATTTTGAATCTCGATCAGACACCATAGTTCTTGGAATACAATGCAATGTAATAATCTCCTTAAAAAATAAATTAGCAATATGAGATGCATCATTCGATTTATTGCAGGGAATAAAGTGAGATATTTTTTAAAATCTATCGACAACAACCATGATAGAATCCATATTCCTTTGAGTTCTTAGTAGTCCCAAAATGAAATCAAGACTCACATCCTCCTATGGAGCATTTGACACTAGCAATGGAGTGTACAAACCAAAATGTTGACTTCTTGTTTTTGCCAAATGACACACTCGGCATTGCTTTACATGTCTCTCCACATCTCTGAACATCTTAGGCCAATAAAAATTTGATTAAACAAGAGCTAGAGTCTTGCCCTTATCGAAATGTCCTCCCAAAACACCACCATGAGCTTCAGCTAGAATTACTTGTCTCAAAGAACAAGATAGAACACATAAAACATTTACTTGAAAAAAAAAACCATTAAAGATAGAAAATTATTGAAAAGAACCTAATTTACAATTCTGCCATATTGAGCCGAAATCCACATTATTCTTATAGAGATTTTTGAATGTTTCAAATCTAACCACTTTGATTTCCATTGCTGATAATAAAGAATGCTTTCTGCTCAATGCTTCAGCAACTATATTTTGAATACCAGATTTGTGCTTGATTGTAAAGTTATAAGATTGTAAGAACTCCATCCAAGCTGCATGCCTCTTGTTTAACTTGTATTGTTGATTAATGAACTTTAATACTTCATGATCAAAATATAGGACAAATGGCTTGGCAAGAAGATACTGACTCGAATGAGATAAAACTCGATAAATGGCATAAAACTCCTTATCATAAGTAGAATATTTCTTTCTTGTATCATTTAGCTTCTCACTAAAAAAGGCAATGGGCTTTCTGTCTTAGACTTAAAACTGCACCAATTCCCACATTAGATGCATTACATTCAACTTCAAACACATTATCAAAATTAGGTAGTACTAAGATAGGAGCTTCAATCACATTTCTTTTCAATAGTTCAAAGGCATCATTAGCCTCACTAATCCACTTGAATTTGTCACCTTTCAAGCATTCTGTGATTTCAACAACAATAGAGCTAAACCCCTTGATGAATCTATTAGGAACGGGGTCGGCACTGAGAGGGGGGGTGAATTAGTGCAGCGGTAAAATAACGTCGGTTTAAAACTTCGTTTCGATTAAATCCGCTTTTGATGAAAAATCATTTCGTACAGGTAATAACTTTGAAAGTGTATGTTTATGAAGTGAATGTAGTAGGTAAGTAAAGATTCAATTTGCAGTATGCAAATGGCAGGAAGTAAATGCAAACCAGAGAACACGCCAATTTTATAGTGGTTCAGTCGTCGTGACCTACATCCACTCCTCCGATTCCTCTTCCGTCGAGGCTATTAGCATCCACTATCGATCTTCCTTCAATAGGGAAGACCAACCACCTTTTACAACTCGATTCTCCTTTTATCGGGTTTAGGAGATAACCCTTATACCCCCACTCACTCCTCTCTTAAACTATTCTAACACTTAGAAATTTGAGAGGAGCTCACACAAGATTGCAGTAGCGTTTCTTTCCTTTTTTACTCTCAATACTTGTGTGTGTTAACTAGGGATGAGAGGGGTATTTATAGGCTTCAAGTTGATTCAAACTTGGAGCCTAAAAACATTTCATCCTGGGTTTCCTGGGTACTGGCGGTACCACCGCCTGCGCTGGGCGGTACCACCGCCTGGGGGGCTATGCTGGGCGGTACCACCGCCTAGACTAGCGGTACCACCGCCTAGACTAGCGGTACCACCGCCTAGACTAGCGGTACCACCGCCTAGACTAGCGGTACCACCGCCTAGACTAGCGGTACCACCGCCTAGACTAGCGGTACCACCGCCTAGACTAGCGGTACCACCGCCTAGACTAGCGGTACCACCGCCTAGACTAGCGGTACCACCGCCTAGACTAGCGGTACCACCGCCTAGACTAGCGGTACCACCGCCTAGACTAGCGGTACCACCGCCTGACACCCTGCCAGGGCGGTACAACTGCCCAAACTAGCGGTACCACTGCCTGACACAATCTCGAAGACTGTGCCATGACGGTGCCACTTCTTAGGGTACTGTTTGGGCCTCTCATTGGGCCCAACACAGTCCTTACATGGGCCCAACTGACCCCTAATTTGGTTGGCCCAAATCCAAACCCAATTACGTGCTAGCTACGATTTCTAAGATATATTCTAAGCTAAACAAGTCCATAAGTCTAGTTTCTTCCGACGAGCTTTCGGCGATCTTTCGACGAACTTTCGACGATCTCTCGACAATGTTCCAGCGGACCCCCGGCAAGCTCTTGGACTTCACGATGATCTTCTTAGCGAGTTTCGACGAGCTTCTTTAGTAAGCTCCTGAACTTCTTGGTTGGTTCCTGCAGAACTTTCGACGAACGTTTGGACTTCCGACGAACTCTCGAACTCCTAATGAAATCGCATCATTGACTTTGGAACTTCATTTTGCTTTATGCATTGCTATCATAGTTAATCCTACACATGTAAAAATATACTTCGATCTAGATAATTAATACTAAGCATTAATCATGTTGTCCGGCATGTCATTGGTCCCTTGACGCTTCATCCGATTTTTCGGTGCATCGTCCTCTCTTGCGACCTATTGCCTAATCGGCCAGTTGACTCTACAACTCCAATATCCCTGGCACAATATCCGCTCTTCTTGGCCCGATGCCCGAATCTATGGCCCGAAGCCTTCTGTCGATACATCGACCAATCCTCCGGCTCGACATCCAATCTTCTGACATGTTTTCCTCCGGCACCACATGATTTTTCCTGCTTTAATTGTCTCATACTGATCGAAGCATTCTGCGTCACTCAAAACACAGATTAAATCATAAATACTTATCAATTGGTTTTATCATCAAAATCTGAGATTCAGCAGAATCTTCTATAAAAGGAAGTTAAGCCATGGAAACTTCTCACCTCAAGCAATGAAGTAGGTGCTGGCCAATTAAGAATAGCATCTACCTTACTTTAATCCATCATTATTCCATCTTTTGAAATAACATACCCCAAAAACATAAGACTAGGAGTAAAGAAATCACACTTCTCTAAATTAGCATAAAGCTTCTACTACCTCAAAATAAGAAAAATCTCTTTAAAATGATTCATATGCTCCTCTTTACTCTTGCTATATACCAATATGTCATCAAAGTAAACCACAACAAAAGTTCCAATGCATAGTTTAAGTATATGATTTATGAATATCATGAAAGTGCTAGGAGCATTAGATAGTCTAAATGGCATAACCAACCATTCATATAAGCCTTCTCTAGTTTTAAAGTCTGTTTTCCACTCATCTTCAAGCCTTATTCTTATTTGGTGATAGACACTTCTCAAATCAATTTTAGAGAAAATAGAAGCACCACACAATTAATCAAATAAATCATCTAACCTTAGAATAGGAAAATGATAGTCCATTGTGATTTTATTGATGGTGCGGTTGTCTATACACATTCTCTAAGAACCATCATTCTCAGGCATCAACAAGGTTGGAATTGTTGGGAATCTTAGGGGCGACATCACATGCACAGCGAAAGAACAGAAAATAAAATCCATAATTTCTCAAAGATTTGTTCATCATCATGCGAAGATTGGTGTGCAAAATCCGTAAAACAAAAAACTACGTATGGTAAAGATTATGTTACCTAAGGAGATCATATATCCCTGAATCCGTATAGATCTCTAGGAGAGGGTGAAGGAGGTCAAGCGCCCTCCTCTCTAGCGGTGATCCACACAGTAGAGCTACGATGACGCTCCTTAAAACTCTAGGCTTAATCTAAGGTGGAGAGGGGGAGGAGAATAAGAGAGGCAAGCAAAGGCTCTAGCCTATGAACCACTAAATCCCTCCAATTTATAGAGGTCCCCTATCAACTTAACCCCAATAGATCCTCCCTTATTGGGTATTGGATCTCCATCCAACTACCAAAGCCTCTTGGATTAGTAGATCTCTATCTAATAATCTCTCAAGGGCTCTTATTGGATCTCATTTATAGGATCCAATAATTCAAGGGTTAATTGGATATCTAATAAAATAGGGGCTCCGACGGATATCTCATATCCGAACCTCTACTCATCGTAACGCTTACCATATGTGTGTGACCCTCTAGGCCCAATATCGAGCTGGTCATGAGTCATACGTGTCAGAACTCCTTCTAGCTCAGTGAATTATTATCTCCATAATAATTCATTCGACTCATCGATTGCGGACGTACTAGGCCACTACGCCGTAGTCCCCAGACGATACAGGAGAATCCAATCCATTGGACCTGTCTGTCCTCAGTTACCGTATACTTATAGTCCCTCATCCATCTAATATCTCAGAGACTATATACCTGGTGTTGTCAGACCCATATGGTTTCTACTCGAGTCTCGCTCTAATCGGATTCTCTCGGAGAACTCTTTCTCTCTCAATTCGAATGACCCTGGCTAGGGTTTTGTTTGAGCAAGAACACATGGGATATTCCTCTCATGACACCGAGAGTGGATGATCCTTTATTGACACTCAATAACCCTCGTAAGGTTGACTACCACTCCCGATGACCATCATAATGCCAAGGTCTTCCCAACAGCAAATGACAAGCGTCCATAGGAGCAACATCACACCATACTTTATCTTTATAATACTTTCCAATAGAAAATGAAACTAAATAATTTTTAGTTACCTTGATGTCATTTCCTTTTTGCAACTAACATAATTGGTACGGATGTGGATGAGGGATTGTGTTCAACTTTAGCTTCTATGCCATCTCCAAAGACACCACATTCTCAAAACTGCCACTATCGATGATCACCAAGCACACTTTGTCATGAGAAGTGCATTTAGTATAAAACATGTTCTTTCTCACCCAACTTTCATCCTCGGCCATATAGGATACTTGTAAGCTATGTTGAAATACAATAGACAAATCATGATCAACATAAGTAATCTCTTCCTCATCATCATCGTATTTAGGTTCTTCATTGGCTTCATCTTCTCCTCCATCACTATGATTTTCAATCAAAGTAACAATTCTTCTATTTGGACAATCTAAAGCAATATATCAAAAACCATGACATTTGAAATATTTTTTGCCACTTGAGGTAGAAGAATTAGGTGTTTGTTTGTTGCCAGCAGATCCTTCACCCTTGTCTTGCACCTTTGATACCTTGCTCTGCATAGTAGGCTTGGAATTTCCTCTTTTCGTATAGCCTTCTTTTGACCCATACTGAGAACTCTTTTCAAATTTCTATTGCTTTTCAACTTTTAAAGTCAACTTGCTCACATCATTTAAAGACCAATATGGCTATAGTTGAACCACTTTACCAATCTCATATTTCAGACCTTCTAAGTATCTTGCAATGGTTTGTCCTTCTTCCACAAGCTCTCTTTTTAATATAAGATTATCGAATTCTGCGGTATACTCCTTCACACTAAGATCTTTTTGCTTGAAATCATGGATTTTGAGAAAGATCTCTTGCCTATAATTATGAGGTAAATCTTTTCTCTTTGACTCCCTTTTCATTTTCTCTCATATTATGATCTTACTCTTCTCCTCACGTTTTTTTTGTTTATTCAGATTTGCCCACCAAAAAGATGCATTCCGTCTAAGTTTAAGTGCCACAAGTTTTACCTTATTTTATTCTGGTGGTTCATGAAAATAAAAAATTCTTTCCACTGTATTAAGCCAATCAATAAAGTCATCAACATTAATTTTACCTTCATACTTTGAAATATCCAATCTTGGGTTGTATTTATTCTGCCACTCATCTTGGATTGTAAGTCTTGCTTAAAATCTTCTCGACTCCCTTAGATGAGGAGGTGTATCATCATCAGAAGTAAATTCTTGGACACCATTTTCATGCTGGTTATGTCTACTTTGAAGTTCTTCAATTATTCTATTTTTTTCTTATAGACTACATAGCAATCTTCGTAGCTGCAGCCTCAATGACTCATCATCATCTTCATGGTCGTACTTTCACAACTATATCTTTTCCATTCCGCCTTGCCATGATCTCTTGCCTTTAGCTCTGATACCAAATTGATATGGGGGGTGATATAGAATTTAAGGGGGGTAAAGCAGGATAGATTTTGACAAAAAGCTGATAAAACAAATTTTTAGATAGAAAATGAATGAACTCACGAGAATACTTCAATAAGATCGAAAAATAACTCACCACCAAGTTTAAAATCACAAAGGGATATAAAAAGATCACCACCCCAAGGATAATAAACAAGGATACAGAACTGAAAACAAAAGATTCACCACTCAAGGAAGCATCCAAGAGATACAGAGTTTAAGGGAGCACTCCAAGAGAGCTTCTACTAAAATAACATCAGTTTCTAAAGTTCTTTTTAAGCCCTAAACAACCAAATAAGTACTAGTGCATAAAATAACCCTTCATGCATAGAAAATTTTAAAATCAAGTGTTTTACAACTGGTAACCAACTTCTTTAATGCATTCTTTAGTCATGAAGAAAAGCACCTTGAAACAATTGTAACTTCATCTAAGGAATGTGCTAATGAGCTATCATATTTGAGTGGGCTGAGTTGGAAACTATGAGTCAATATTTTGGACTAAAAATAATACCATAGCATCAACAAGATCCATATAAGTAGATTGTAGCAAATTAGGCACTCCCGTGTCAAATCAATTTGAAGAGAACAATCCTCTCATAGAAAATAAGAGATTCTATGTACTTTAGATTAATAAATTTATAACTTTAACTATAAAACTCTGATTAAATCATTCAAGAAGCTATAGAATCCTAACATAATCATACACAACATATAAAAAAATTAGATCCTAATTTAAACCTTAACTTACTCAAAATTAATAAAAAATAACAACCTATAAGGTCCTAAACTAAAACCTTAGGTATAGCTATGGAAGGGTTAGGTTTTTTTACTTTAATTATCCTTATAACTAGGGTCTTTGGGCTTCAACAAAGAAGAAGTTGAGAAAAGGAGAGAGAAGAGGTGAAAAATTAGTGAAGGATCATGCTTGTGAGGAGGATAAAGCCAAAATAAAAATGAGCTAATTTTAGAGTTGCTTAAGAGATGGTCATAAGGTGTTGGGTTCAATCCTTCTATGCCCCATATGAAGTTTTTTTTTCTTAACATAATTTGTGTTGAAATAGCTTAATGTGAACTTAATTTGGATTGAAAAAAATAAAAAAATAATCTAATTTTATCATTCAATCTCACTTATGAATCTTAATATTTTTAGTATTGCACTCTTCTTTGATTTCTTATCTCCACTTAATCATTCACTACTCCATCTAGGGGTGTTCAAACTAGCTCAAACCAAACTATTAAAGCCAAACTAAATTAAACTAGTTATTTGATTCAATTGGAATGAGTTTGAACTTACCTAACTGAACTAATTCAAAACTAATTAATCAGATTCAGTTAATCAGTTTATAATTTTAAAAATATATTTTTAAATGAAATGATTTAATTCAGTTGAACTAAATCAGAATCTTGATCCAATTGGTCTAGCATGATAAGATTTACGAAATTAAGCCTATGTTATTTGTAAAATTAGGCCTTTTAACTAGTTTTACTAATCAGTTTGAACCAATTAAGAGTTTAAAAAAGTAAACATAATCAGATTGATATCTTTTTAGCTAAATTAATTTGATTCAGTTCAAATTGGTTAACTGAATCAAAGTAGAGTCTCTCAAACTGAAACTGTTTATAGCCTTCAAAATAGAACTAGGGAAGACTGAATTGATTTTAGACCGATTTGGTTCAAGTTCAATTTTGGTTCGGTTCAGCTTTTTAATTTAATTTGAACACCCCAAACTCCATCCATGAATAAGCAAAGTAATTTGCTATCCTCCACACATATAATCTTTAAATCTTAAAGTCACTTATTTTAAATATAATCCCTTAGAATCACTTATGGCTATTGTAATATAATCTCCTCTTCTAATCATTGTATGTATACATATTACTATAACTTAACCTTATACTCAAGTCTACTAACATACGTTGACTTATTGCATAGGAGGTTTGTGTCATTTTGCTGCAAAACATGTATAAAAATAGACATCAATGCTTATATATACTTTTAACTAATATTTTAAAGAACTTTGTGTATAACATTTTTAAAAATATATATTTTAAACTTTAACAGTTGATAACTTATCATAAACATATCATATATAATATTTATGAAGTATGAATATCACAAATCATATCCTTAAGTAATGACAATATATACATGTTATTTGTGTTTCTATTAGTATGCTAGTTGTGTTTGAAACTTGGATATTATGTTGATTGGAATTATTTCTTAGAGAAAGGGGAGGATTTTAAAGGTCTCCACAAAGATGCTTGGCATAATATTTATAAACCACTACAAGAAGATCATCTCAATTTTTATAATCTTTATACTTTTAATTGAGCCTCCTTGTTATGTATCATATGGGTAGTAGCTTCTAAAAGAGATCCTCTTTAGGTCTGATGGAAGGGAGGTATCTGACCTGAAACTCTATTTGGGCTGCTTATACTGCAAGTATATTCTCTTAGAACTTAAGAAATATACTTCAAACATGGATCCTTATTATATTCATGATATTCCATCTAATTGGGAATTGAAAAGATACTTTTTCTTGGCTTTGATACTTATAACCCAAAAGAATTTTTAAAGTCTACTAATAGGAGTTGTATTGAATATTAAATTTCTTCAAACCCTGAAATTCATAATGATGGTTTATGGGTCGTTGATAACCCTAGTTGCCCAACCTTAAATCTAGTTTGGGTGGCACTCAACAATATTATAGTCTTCCTCTTCCTTAGAAAGATTACAAGTTTGGAAGCCTTCCATCACTTGTGTCTTTACTCTAAATGATATTCTTTCATTTCTTTACTTGTTTGCTTAAACAAGTTGAGCGCTTTAGATAAATTGATAAAATGGGGAATATGCATAAATTACTCTTTCTACCAAGGAGATGAAAGTGTTCAACACCTATTTTTTTAGTGTCTTTTCTCAGCTTCTATGTGGGGAGCTGGAATGTAGAGTTGACATAGGTATGCTGTTATTTGATTAATGAGAGCCTTATGGGCTATATGGGTAAACTTATCAATCATAATTTATCGCATTTAGATTAAGAGAAGTAGATTGAAAGCAAATACTTAGATATCTCTAGACTTTATTGTCTCAGCTATAGTTTTTGATGTGAGTGGGAAACACCAAGCTGACCTTAGAACTATTGAAGACATTGCCTTAAATCGGGCCATTACGGTAAATAAGATCTTTGCTCTACCTTTAAAACTCTAAAGCTCACTTGACACTATTGAATCTCTCACAAAGGATATGATTGTCTTATATATCAATATTGTTTTATTTGAATCTATGGCTAGGCTAGGATGTATTTTTTTGGTATTATGCCAGTAGCACCTTCTTTGCTCTCACCATAGGTAAACTAAAGGAAGGTCCTCGTTCAATCTATCTTTTGACTAATGAGGAAAAAGATAAAAAAAATATCAATCAATCTATCTTTGATTTTACTCAAAAGTGATTATGGATATTCTCGATGATAATCTAGGACACCATAGAGGTGTTGGATCCTCTTCATATTCGATTGAGTTTTGAGTTAGTAGAATTCTTCTTTATCCATCAAAAAGCAAATCAGCTCATCTATTTTCTCACTCACTTTTTCAATTGATTTGAGGGGAAGATTTTGTTACCCCTTCAAATTTTTTGCCTGAACTATAGAGGTTGATTGAAGCCAATGCGAAAGAAAGGTAATACTTTAAATTGGTATAATTATTTCCCTAAGGTATCTACCAAGAGAGTCATCATTTGTATACCGTGTATCAGGAATTAGTTTATTGGGGTATGAGCTAAATGTTTCTATACATTTGTTACCTTCTTAAAAATAATAATAAATTTGAGTGTTGTGCGAGTATCGATATTATACCATAAGACACCCGGGTGATGTTCCCATTTGCAGTCCTATTGTCGTTGAAACGGAACGAAGCCAGCAGCAGTTCTCCGGCCGATACAACCAAGTAGGTGGGATGATAAGTGTGCGGCACGCAGGACGGCATGGCGTACCATGCGGCAATCGTCGCCCTCCCCGGGGGCCCTGGGTCAACCTGGAGGACCGCCCACTAGTCGTTGTCGCCGTATATCGCGCACAGCATCCGGTTGCCATAGGGAACGACGTCTCGCGTCCGGGACGGAAGTTGCACCCCAGGATTCGCGTTTGCTGTCCATGATTCGTCACCTTGGCGCCACGTAAACCATCTAATGTTCACACCACCAAGGCCCGGTCGAGCGTGGGATCGAGGATAATACAGCCCTCTCTACGAGAACCACGGGCTCATCGGCGCCCGGCACCACAGGATCAAGCGGAAGACCGACAAGGCAGGGGACCCGAATGTTCTCGGAGGTAAGGGGGTTGAAGAGGTTGACCAAACTGTCTTTCTTACAGAAGAGGATAAGCCTTCCGAAGGAGGTGCCAATGCAGAGCATATTGGCTGTGTTAGGTAGCTGGCGAACATTTCCGGCGTTGGCGGCGGTGAGGCGGAAGGCGGATCGGATTCTTGGTTCGGAGGTAGAGAGGAGGAGGAGGAGGAAAGGGAGCTGAGTGGGGAGGTAATCGGGCCGGAGGGGGACGGCGCGGAATCGGATATAGTCGTCGGCGCTCTTCAAGAATGGGGAGGTGAGCTTGACGAGCTGCGAGCGAAGCCCGGCCCACATCGCTCTTCTTGGGACTTCATCGGCCATCGTGCGTCTCCCTATCTCGATCTCGGTCTTAATCGACAACGACGTCTCTTCCGCCCCTTTGATTCCTTTTTGTTGGAATCTTTTTGGTTGGTTAGTCACAGGGAAAGGAAGTGTGCGAGGCGGTTGTGGATCAAGACGCATGCGATGCCACACAACAGTTACGAGGGGAGAGAAGAGGGTAGATTTCGGACACTAGCAGCTCAGATGATGTCCACGTCAGTACGTTGACTGTATCGAACGGTTCTGCATGGGTGTGCTCCTGCGAGCCTCGGTAGTCGCTTGTACTCCCTCTCATGGTACGGTAGTCGATGTGACCGTCCTGTTCTTGTGATTCGCTGAAGCAGAGCGTATTGGCAGATGCAGAAACAGCCCTTATGTTGAGAGAGATAATTAGTCGCAGTTGAATAGTTCTAATTTACTACCTATTTGTTTATATAAAATGCAAGCAACTTGAATTAATCCGAACCAGTAGATCCTAATTGATCAGACTGATCCTAGCTACAGTATTTGTTATTTTCGTTTAGGGTTATACCAATAATTAATAATCACAAAGACACCACAAAACTATGGCTTTGTTGCCTATCACATTACTCTGAATGTAAAATTATTTTAGAAATATCTTCTCCCAGACACATTATGTGAATTCAATTAATTAATGGATAAAAAACATGTGGTATAAAAGCTAGATTTTAGATTGAATAATAAATTATGGACACATTTAACCATCGGTTCATCGATCGACTCTTGCATAACAAATATCTATTCCACTCGATGAATCATGGATGGTAAACTCTAATGCTACTTTCTTGGACTTCAAGGTGCTTCTCTCGGGGGTGCAATTGATATCTCATGAGTTTGACATCATGTTCTATGGCGATAAGAAGTGCGCCATCTTCTAAAATGAGTATTAGGCGGTCTTCAAGGTTGATTTTGACCTGTAGATGAGGGTCATGACTATTGTGTGGGCACCCTTACATCTTACGTATTGCACAGTGATCTTCTTGCCTATTTTGATTGCATTAACATGAGAAGAATTATTGACTACCATTGTTAGAAGATGATTATATCTATAAAAGGATGATTGACGACAAGAGGGTCACAATTGTTGTTGGAAAGGGACGATTGCTATCGAAGTGGAGAATATTATCGATTGTATCTGTAACATCTCGATTAATCTCACATTTGAAATGAGCAAAATTAAGATTGGATTATAAGGATCTCATGAGGTACTATTATCAACTTGGCATTTTGACTAATGATTTAGGCCAAACGAAGTTGATAGATTAATTAGCTTATTAGGCTTAGGTTATGACATTTGGTATCAAAGTCGACCTAGTATTTAGGCACAGTAAAAGGGATCGAGTAGGAAATGACTATTCGTGGATGGAGTCAAAGGATGTGTTACGATGTATAGTCATAGCATATGAGTGGAAAAAATTATAACACCCCGATTAGTCCTACATCGGAATTGTGCAAGATTAAGATGACTTATAAAAGTTTGATAAGTATACTTTATTATCAATTTCAGTTTAAGTATTTTGGTTAGTGGTTTCAGCCAAAATAAGTTAATAGGTTAGTTAATCTATCATGCTGGGGTTGTGATATAAAATAAGTCATATCTTGAATTATTATTTTTTTATCGGATCACAATATCTTTCCACAAGTATATCAAGAGTTAAATAAATGAACATTAGCATAAATTATAAATATTTATTCATCAAAATATAAGTCAAAAGTAGTTATTTTATTAAGAAACATAATAATGTTAACTCAAAAACAAATCTAATTAGCTCTATCTAGTGGTAGAGGAAGGTTTTCTCTCCACTAAAATCCGACCTAGTACTATTGAAAGGTTGCTCTAAAAATTAAAAATAAATCAAAGAGATTTTAGCAACACTAAGTAGGAACTCATATTAGTAAAATATAGAATAAATGCATTACCAAAAGTGTATCATTCCTATTGGTGTATATCAAATACCCGTAGGAGTACTCCTCTGACAACAAATGGAGCGGCCTTACCCTATAGGATGAGTTTGTATTCTCCCAATAGCGCATAGAGAAAAACTTATATTGCACTCCTAATAATAGATGGAGTGGTGTCCCTCATCCGCTAAAGTGGGAACACATTTTTCCCAACAACGGATGGAGAAATCGTCCAACTACCACATATGATAGCCTATTAATCCCTAAAGGGAATCACCCTACTGACCCTTGGTAGGGAAATAATATTATCTTATACTAGTCATGTCTATATTGAGATGAAATCATATATTGAAACATCTCTTTGAAATATCATTAATGTTAAATAGTATCAATTAGCCCTCAACTAATTTGAACCTTAATTCAATCGATCAAATGGAGCTCAATTTAACTAGAACTGCTGGTCATAGGTACCTTGCAAGCCACTCACATGAGTGATGACATGTATGACATGACACGTAGTCTTTTGCTTATTATTATTATGTTATTTTCTCACTTTATATTGCTTGATGTATAAGTCTATTGTGATGTCCATGGATTTGTGCAATGAGAATCAGATCGTGATGAGATCACGATAATGAGATCGATTCACCTTTAAACACAAACCCTAAATAATCTTAGTCATATGTTACTCGAGAGGGATATCAAAATAACCGGACAGACTGGTGTGCTGTATATATTGGGAAAGGGTCGGCACTAAGAGGGGGGGTGAATTAGTGCAGCGGTAAAATCACGTTGGTTTTGGAAAATTCTTCATACGTTGAAAACTGATTTCGGAAGATGTTAACTTGAAAGTGTATTCGTAAACGTATTGAAAGTAGTAAGCAAGTAAGGAGGTTTGCAGTTAAAGAAAATTTTACAAATAAAACGCAAACCAGATTTTTATAGTGGTTCGGTCGTCGTGACCTATATCCACTCCGCCGATTCCTCTTTCGTCAAGGCCACCGACATCCACTATCGATCTTCCTTTAATAGGCGAAGATCAACCTCCTTTTTACACCCTTCTTCTCCTTTTACTAGGATTAGGAGACAACCCTTACAAGCACTCACTCCTCTCTTAAACTATTCTAACACTTAGACTAGAAGAGGAGGATTCTCACAAGAGATTACAACAGCGTTTTTCCCTCTTTAAATTTTCTATGCTTATATGTTTTAACTAGGGATAAGAGGGGTATTTATAGGCTTCAAGTTGATTCAAACTTGGAGCCTAAAAACATCTCATCCTGGGTTTCCTAGGTATGGGCGGTACGACCGCCTGCGTTGGGCGATACCACCGCTAGTGTCAGTCTGACATTGACACTGCATTGGGCAATACCACCGCTCAGACTGACAGTACCACTACATGACACCCTGCAAGGGGCGGTATTGTTGAATCTTAGATTTTGATGATGAAACTAATTGATTGTGTTTAGATATTTAACTGCATTTTGAGTGATGCAAGTCTACTCGATCAGGATTAGACAGTTGACGCAGGAGGAATTGACATTGCGCCGAAGGAGATCACGTTAGGATATTGGACGACAGAAGGCTTCGGACGTCGGGCATCGGGCCAAGGAGAGTGGAATTGCATCAAGGATATCGGGGTTGTGGAGGTCAACCGCCGATTGGGCAACAAACCGCAAGAGAAGACGATGCGCTGAAGAATCGGACGAAG
>LVTN01002940.1:10006-20146 GCA_001649415.1 Musa itinerans
GGTACATGGAGGGAGATGGAAAGGAATGCATCAGGGTTTTATGAGAATGAGAATGACGCAGGAAGTGTGAGGCAGCCGCTGCTGAGGAAGCGCACCATGAATACCACCTCCCAGATCGCCATTGTCGGTGCTAATGTCTGCCCCATCGAGAGCTTGGACTACGAGTAAGACCTTTTGTTCTCATATTAAATCTTGCTTGTGGGCGGTACGAGTATTGCCATCTTTGTTGCAGTATTGTCGTTGATTCGCTGATGACAAAAATTTGCCAATTGTTGGTTGAATTAGATAAGGAGTTGTGTCAACGTGAATCATCTAAAAGCTTCAGCTTAACATGTTGGTGGCTTGAACTAGTAGTCTGGTGCGACATCGACAATGGTGCCGTTTGATCCACAGGGGTGGTTTGATGTCTTTGAAAATATGTGGAAAATTAAATCAATAATATGCGATCATAGATTACTTGAATTGGATCACACTAAATTATAGAGCTTGTCCAATACCAACTATGAAGATCCTATAGCCCTCGAGCAGATCTATGCCCTATCTTTGTTGTTGATTTGCTAATGACAATGAATTGAACGATCCCAGAGTCTGTCACTTGCTAATTGTTAAGTTTGATGAGGATTTTTGTGTTTCTGCTCTGTTCTGTCAATGCCAATCATCTAAAGCTGCAGATTAACACGTCAGTGTCTTGAGCTAGTACGGCCATAATGGTGCAATCAGGTTCACAGAGATGGTTTGATACTGTAAGAATATACGAAAATTGTATCGATAATATGATATCACAATTTTCCTGAATTGGATTACAAAAAATTCCAGAGTTTGTCCAATAGCACTTGATCTGTATTCTATCTTATTCGGCATGGGATTTCAAAATATCATGGTGAAGGTGATTTTTTTTCTTCATTACGTTAGAATCACCTGGACCTATCTCACCTTGAGAATCTCCTAGCATTTATAAGTAGAAAGGTGTCTCCAACCAATTCAATTATTCCAAATGGTCTTCTAAAAAATATTTCATGGAGGTTTTCATAAATAAGATATGTATGATCACTTCAATTGTCTTTTTAACCCCATATATTGCAACCTAATAAACTTGTTGTCTTGTTCATTAATAATGTTACATTCATGTTTATGTTGAGCAATTTGTCTAAGGCTTAGTATCTATATCTTAGTAAAATGAGTCATAATCATCATGATTATATGTTTAATCAGAAAGTTATCTTGTTTTATCTAAGGATTGTGGAAAATGATCTTTTCAAGCAAGACTGGCGGTCAAGGAAAAAAATTCAAATATTTCAGTATGTCCTCCTCAAGTGGACTCTTGCTCTTTTGATTGGATTGGCAACAGGGATCGTTGGCTTTTTTAACAACCTTGCAGTTGAGAACATTGCTGGTTTGAAATTGTTGCTAACGAGTAATCTTATGCTCGAGAATAGGTAAGCCCAACTTACACCGAGCCATCGAAATTGACTGAATTACTTTCCTCTGCTGTATAAAGAAGAATATTGAACATGCTACTAGATAATTGTCAATAACAAATATGATAATACGACTAGATGTTCGTTGATGGTTTAAAGATAACTCGTTAGTCTCAGTTGTTTTTATATCAATAAGTTTTGGCAGTTGCATCAACTTTTGTTAAATATTTTTACATGTTGAACTATTCTGTTTGAGAATGTTATAACAATTGTTCAAATTAAAAAAGAAAAAAAATTTCTTTTTAAAAGATTTATTTGAAAAGGTGTTTTCTTTTGTAGTTATTTTGGTAGTTATTTTTCAAAGGTTGTGTCTTTTGAGAAAATATCTATAAATAGGTATTTGAGGGTAAGTTATTAGACATCTTTTTCATACTCTTCTTCTTTACTCTCCAAGTGATTGAATGAGATATTCTCTAATTCATTTTTGAAGATTCTTTATTGTTTGCTCAATACAGATCTTCTAAAGGCTTGTCATATCCACTAAAACTATTTGCATCAAACCCATAGTAATCTTATTGAGAAGAGGGTGCAAATATCGTTTTTAGGAAAGTGTTTATACACGTTTCAAGCCTAAATATATTTCCTATAGTATTCTTGATCTTGTGTTTATTATTTGTTTCCATAGTGTTTTTATCCTCTTCTTTGTTGTATTTTTTCCAGCACTAGCTTGCCCCAACTCTTCGGTTAAGCCCCGTGTCTAGCTTCCCGCTTCAAAGCATGTAATGGATTATTGAGCACTTATTAGAGGTGTCGGGTAGGTGAGTGAAAGAGATTCAATTTCAAGAGGAGAGTCAGTAAGCGGGTCTGGGTATGTTCTAGAAGTAGAAGAGAATGCCCACGCCACTACTACTTTCCCTAGAGCGCTTTCTTATATATAGGAGCAAGACATGTTGCAGCTAACGTTGAGGCAAACCGGGGGATGAAAACCCTTCTCTTTAGTCCTGTGTTTGAGGTTTCCTTATCCTTTTATTATGTAGAAGAGTAGCTTGGCCTTTTCAGCAGTAGAGGTAGTATAAAGTACGGAAGCTTCCCTAGCCATAGAATGTCCTGTGAGAGTGAGAGTTTAATCTTTATATAAAGAAGATCGAGTGAGCAACTGTTGCTACTATCGCCTCGCCAAACACCCTTAATACACAAAGAAGAAAGAGTTGCTTGCCCCAGTTCCAATTCTTTACCTTAGTTGTCATAGAGAATGGCTTGCTCCAATTGAATCTATCCGAATTATGTATTAGGCCTCCTCCAACCCTAGCTACCAATAGGGAGAGAACTTCATCTTATTTAATGATTAAGTAATATGTATTCCGTTTTCTACCTTCCCGGTTTTCTAACTTACTTGTTTCTTTAAGAAAGAGCTGTTAGCGGTTTTCTAACTTGCTTGCTTCATTCTTATCCGCCAAGCAAATACTCAGATGCAGAATATGGGTCATACTAGATCACTCAATGGGTTGGTTGCTTCCTGACCTATGGCAACAGGCTACAATTCTATACTTCCCGAACTCTGGTAGTAAACAAGGAATTCAACTAGCCTACCCTGCCCTAGTAAAAGAATGAAATGACCCATATCCCTATCCCTATCCATACAAGTCAACCAGCCTACCCTAGTGCTAGTACTTTTTCTCTCTTTTATCTTTTATCATTGCTTAACTCGGACTATCGCTCGCTAAATCATAAATTACGGATGAAGGACTTGGTTATAACAAGTTATAACCCTTGCCGCACAACATTAGTAGTTGCTTGGCCCTTATAACTATTTATTGACTACCGCTAGTGTTAGATTTTGTGGCCCTTTATAATTGGATAAGATATATAATATAACTAATTAGATTTCGTTGAAATATTTTAGCCAATAGAATAGAAGTCCACTTAGATTCCTTATGAGATAACCTTGATGGAAGGAAATATCCTAATATCTTATCTTAGACCCTCTGCTCTCGCCTATAAATAGACATGACCTCTAAGACTGAGAATATGCACAAACACACATCTCCGTCTTACAGTTTTCTCCTCTTTGCAAATTGATAGCGATCTTGGAAGACAGTGTCTTGTAGATCAAACAGATATCTCTAAACAGATGACATCAAAAGGTATGCACTATTAAATTAGATCTAAGTATTTGATTTCAATTCTAGCATAAAAGTTATTTTCATATTTTAATATAGCATATTACAGATTTGTATGCATACATTTGGTATTTGATATCAAAGCATAGGTTTTTGAGATCAAATACCTTGGATGTATTATTTTGTTTACGATGCTTGATTCCTTTTTCTCCGATGATCGACCTCACTACGAATTTGTTGATGGTAAACCTATGCTGGGCAGCGTGCGTGCCACAGCGCAGCAGGCGGCAGCCGTACACGAGCATCACAGTGCCCATGCGACGGCCGGCCGCACATGGCCAGAACCGATCCATGCGATGGTCGGCCGCACGCAAGCAGACAGCCCAAGCAGCAGCCGCACAGAGTTAGGCCATGCACAGGCGGCGGCCGCGCGTTGGTAGCAGCCACGCGCGGGCAGGAACCACCGCAGCGGCCGCGTGTGGGCAGAGGCAGCCTCGCGGTTGCACGCTGGCAACAACCGTGGCCAGCCGTGCGCACTGTGCGTAGGCAGGAAAGGTCGTAGCCATCGCGCGCAAGCAGCGGCAATGCCGCATGCGCAGGCAACCGCGGCGCGGGCTGGAACCGCCGCAGCGACTATGCATGAGCAGCGGCAACGCCGCACGTGCTGTGCGCAGGCAGGAAAGGCCGTAGCGGCCGCGCGCAAGCAGCGGCAATGCCGCATGCGCAGGCAGCCGTGGTGCGGGCTGGAACCGCCGCATGCATAAGCAACCGCGGCGCGGGCTGGAACCACCGCAGCGGCCGCGCGCGAGCAGCGGCAGCACCACACGTGCAGGTGGCAACGTCGAAGGCAGATTGGTTTTGACCTCGAGGCTAGGGTTTTACAAAAATTATAGTTTTACCCTTTACAAATTTCATAATTCCAGTTAATGTTCTATCAACATATTTACAGTTTTGTCTTTGGGTCTAATTTCTACTAAATTATAGTTCTACCCTTTATAAATTATATATTTCCGATTTATATCCTATAAAATGTTTACAGTTTTATCATTATGAAATTGAGAAATTTGGTTTATGTTCTCAATTATAAAATTAATAAATATGATTTATTATAATTATGATTAAATTTAATCATGATTATATTTTTTGATCATTTGATTGGATTTAATTTTGATTAAAAAAAACTATAAATTATGGTTTAGTTTTATAGTTTTCTCATATGAATTATTGATTATACATGTGGTAAATAAAATCAAAAATCTAATTATTATTTTTGAAATTTTATTTACTTATTTATATGTATATATTTGAAATTGTGAAATAATATTTACCTTTCACATGAAGACATGATTTATATATTATCATGATTATCATAAGAGTTTTCTTTTATTGATTTATGTTCAATAATTATTATGATTATTATTTTATTATTGAACTGCTTAGCATTAATGTTCAATAATTATTATGGTTGTTATTCTATTATTGAACTACTTAGCATTAATGTTCAATAATTATTATGGTTATTATTCTATTATTGAACTACTTAGTATAAATTAAAGAAATTTGATGAATATTATTTATAATTCATCTCCCTAAGTTTTATTTGACTTGTAGTTGCAGTGGCCTGATAGACTTTTATGATATGAATAAAAATAAAAGTTTAATTATTTATAGGATATTTTAAATTTTATTTTATATTATTGTATTTGTCTTGTAGCTTAGACTAATTATTTATAAAATAATATTAAAGAATTAGTCCTAAATGATATTAAGGAAATAATATTCACAATGACACATATAATTAGGAGATTTAGATAATCCCAAATGAGAATCTAATTCAAATAATTATGTGATGGGGTAAGATGATATTGTTTTGGATATCCTTGCAATTTAGGATTGTATACCCAAAGGTAAATACTATTCCACAAGGATGGTATCAGTCCTCCATAAATATTCTTGAGTGAACACTAGATATGTCAATATTTCACCCAAAAGTGTAATATAGATGATATCAATAGTTTATCAATTTTTTGACAAACTCAAAGTATTAATGTTATTCTATATTTTTGCAGTGGTACTTCCGCCCATACATTCTTATGCTTCTAGTGTCTCTGTACTCTTTGGATCAAATTATTCAGAATTGTTAGAGCATATAAAATTTACACTGGGTGTATTAGATCTTGATTTAGCATTGCTTGTTGAAAAGCCTGCAGACTTGACTAATAAAAGTATTGTAGAACAAGTTAATGAAATGAAAGCTTGGGAAAAATCTGATAGGCTTAGTTTAATGTTCATAAGAATGACAATTGTAAATAACATAAAGACTTTATTACCGATTGCAACTAGTGCACAGGAATATTTAAAGGTTATTGAAGATAGATTTAAATCTGCTGATAAGTCATTGGCTGGCACATTAAATCTGATAGGCTTAGTTTAATGTTCATAAGAATGACAATTGTAAATAACATAAAGACTTTATTACCGATTGCAACTAGTGCACAGGAATATTTAAAGGTTATTGAAGACAGATTTAAATCTGCTGATAAGTTATTGGTTGGCACATTAATGAAAGAACTGATTACGGCTCAATATGATGACACTCGAGGAATTCAAGATCATATTCTCAATATGGCTGACAAAGTTGCAAAACTTAAAACATTAGGCATGAATGTTTATAAGTCTTTCCTCGTGCAGTTTATTCTCAATTCTCTTCCTTCTCAGTTTGGCCCATTCAAGATTCACTACAATACAAATAAGGATAAGTAGGACTTGAATGAGTTAACTAACATATGTGTTCAGAAAGAATTGAGATTAAGGCAGGAAAGTTCATATAATGTCATGGTTAATACTCAAGGATCTGGTAACAAGAAAAAAAAATTGAAGCATCATCAATCAAAGAAATTTGTCGGGTCTGGAAATGTTAAATAGACTAATGAAAAGAAAGCATTTATTGTAAAGTGCTTCTTTTGTAGCAAAAAAGGACACGTAAAGAAGGACTGTATTAAACGCAAGATTTGGTTCGAAAAGAAAGGTATTAACTCAACCTTTGTATGTTTTGAATCAAACATTACAGAAGTTCCTTCTGATACTTGGTGGATTGATTCTAGTACTTCAACTCATGTTACCAATAACATGCAGGGATTTCTTTCAATTCGGAAGCCAAAATAACATGAAAGATTCATCATTATGGGAAATCGTCTTAAAACGAAAGTGATATCAGCGGGAACTTATCGTCTACGCTTAGAGACGGGTCACTTGATGGATCTTGTTAACACATGTTATGTTCCTACTATTTCTAGAAATTTAGTTTCTCTATCTATAATTGATAAGTTAGGATATTGTCTTTCTTTTGGAAATGGTAAACTTGGTATTTTTTATGATTCAATAAAAGTTGGTTTTGGAATTCTATATGATGGTTTGTACAGAATTAATTTGGATCTTGAGTTTACAAAGACATTAATGACCCTACAATCAAGTGTTAGATTGAAACGTAATTTCAATAATAAAAGATTTTCTATATTGTGGCATAGACGATTGGGGCATATCTCGAAGGAAAGAATTGAAAGATTAGGGAAGGATAATATTTTGGAACATTTAGACTTCACTGATTTTGATGTTTGTATAGATTGCATCAAGGGAAAGCAAACTAAACATATAAAGAAAAATGCCACAAGAAGTAAAGAACTCCTTGAGATTATTCATACTGATATCTGCGGACCACTCCATATTCCTTATTTTAGTGGAGAAAGGTATTTTATCACATTTATAGATGACCTATCCAGATATAGCTATGTTTATCTAATATATGAAAAATCTCAAGTCATTGATACTCTTGAAGTGTACATAAATGAGGTTGAGAGACAATTAGATAGAAAAGTTAAAATTGTCAGATCTGATAGGGGTGGTGAATTTTATGGTAGATATAATGGATCTGGTCAAAATATTGGTCCTTTTGCTAGATTCCTAGAACAACGAGGTATTTGTGCTCAATATGCATTACCAGGTGTGCCACAGTAGAATGGTGTTGCTGAAAGGTGAAATCGTACTCTTATGGATATAGTTAGGAGCATGATGAGTTATTCCTCTATACTTGAGTTGATGTGGGGAGAAGCTCTTAGGACAACTATGTATATCTTAAACAAGGTTCCTAGTAAGTCAGTTTCATCAACTCCATTTGAGTTATGGACTGGTAGGAAGCCCAATCTCAAACATTTATATATTTGGGAATGTCCTACAGAGATAAGACTATTCAATCAATAAAAATTGGATCCAATGACTATTTTAGGATATTTTATTGGTTATCCAGAAAAATCCAAGAGATACAGATTTTATTGCCCTAATCATAGTATGAGGATAGTAGAATCTGGTAATGCAAAATTCCTAGAAAATGGTAAAATCAGTGGGAGTGAAAAATCTCAAAGGATTAATTTTGATATCGAGGAGATTCAGGTTAATTCTCCCATATCATCTCCTATTCGAGAGATTATTGTTCCTCAAATCAATGAGAGTATTGATGAGGGTGGACAACAAAATAACATCGAAGAACTCTCACATGATATTGATATTGCCACTAATGATCTTGTAGAACAATCACAATTGACATATTTGAGAAGATCTCAAAGGAAAAGGGAACATGCTATTTCTGATGATTATGTGGTATATCTATAAGAATCATATTATGATATAGGAATAAAAAGAAACCCCTTATCATTTTCACAAGCCATAGAAAGTAACGATTCTGAAAGATGGTATGATGTAATGAAAGATAAGTTAAAATCAATGGTCCAGAATGGTGTCCAGGATCTCGTTGAATTATCCAATAATTATAAAAGAGTTGGTTGTAAATGGTTCTTTAAGATAAAACGTGACTCAACGGGCAATATCGAACGATATAAAGCTAGACTTGTGGCTAAAGGTTTTTCTCAGAAAGAAGGCATCGACTATAATGAGACTTTTTCTCCAGTTTCTAAAAAGGACTCATTGAGAATCGTCATGACATTAGTAGCCCATTATGATCTTGAGTTGCATCAAATGGATGTGAAAACAACATTTTTGAACGGGGATCTAGATGAGGAAATCTATATGGAACAACCTGAATAATTCATAGAAAAGGGAAAAGAAAGTTGGGCTTGTAAACTTAAGAAATCCATTTATTGCCTTAAACAAGCTTCTAAACAATGGTATATAAAGTTTCATAATACCATTACTTCCTTCGAATTTAAGGAAAACACTATTGATCAATGTATATACCTGAAGGTAAGTGGGAGCAAGTTTATTATATTAGTCATATATGTGGATGATATTTTACTTGCGAGTAGTGATCTTGGTTTATTGCACAAAACCAAGATATTTCTCAACAAAAACTTTAAAATAGTTGATATGAATGAGGCAGTCTATGTTATTGGCATTGAGATATTCAAGGATAGATCTCAAAGATTATTATGATTGTCTCAGAAAGGATATATTAATTGTATCTTGGAGAGATTTAATATGCAGCTTTGCTTAGCCAATGATATACCTATTACTAGAGGTGAAAAATTCAGTCAAAACCAGTGTCCGAGAAATGACTTAGAAAAGAATCAAATGAAGAATATTCCTTATGGGTGCGTAGTTGGAAGTCTATTATATGTTCAAACCTATACAAGACCAGATATTAGTTTTGCAGTTGCAATGCTGGGAAGATATTAAAGCAACCCAAGAATGAAACATTGGAAAGCTGCAAAGAAAATAATGAGATATCTACAAGGAATGAAAGATTATATGCTCACATACAAGAGATCAGATCAGTTTGTAGTGATAGGATATTCAGATGCTGATTTTGCAAATTGCCTCAACAGTAGGAAGTCCACTTTAGGATTTGTATTCTTGTTAGTTGGTGGGGTAATTTCTTGGAAAAGTGCAAAGCAATCGCTTATTGTATCATCAACAATGAAAGCTGAATTTGTGGCATGCTTTGAGGCCACAAATCAAGCTTTATGGCTATGAAATTTCATCTCCGGACTTGGTGTGGTTGACTCAATTGTCAGGCCGCTGAAGATATTTTGTGATAACACCATAGTAGTTTTCTTCTCTAAGAATAGTAAGTACTCTAATGGTTCCAAGCACATTGAGATAAAGTACTTGGTGGTTAGAGAAAGAGTCCAGAAACTGCAAGTGTCAATTGAGAACCTGAGCACCACTATGATGATTGCTGATCCATTGACAAAAGTCTTACAGTGTAAAATATTCAAAGAACATGTTCTTAGAATAGAGCTTGTGAGCAAGTCATAAAAGATATGGTGATGCATGTTTATGTGGATGCTATTATTGACATTCTTCTTGCTTAATTAAAGTTATTTATTTTTGCTATCCTGTTTACATTTATATTTATGCATATTATGGTTGAATGTAATAACAGGATTGTCTTGACAAGATAAATTACAGGGGTCATTATGGACTATATTAGGAAAGACTAATAATGTTGTGGTACATAGAAGGGACTATAACATTGATGAAATACAACCGCTATAACTCGCATTGATAGTTGGACTTAATATAGTATTATTATATTTATTGGATTTATTGGCTTATTTTAAAAATTCATAGCCACCTATAAAATACTTTTC
>LVTN01002942.1:8572-22096 GCA_001649415.1 Musa itinerans
CGAAGATCAACCTCCTTCTTACACCCCTCTTCTCCTTTTCACAGGTTTAGGAGACAACCTTTACAAGCACTCACTTCTCTCTAAACAGAATTCTAAACTTAGAATTTAGAGGAGGAGAATTCTCTTGAGATTGCAATAGTGTTTTCTTACTTTTAATCTCTTTGTACTTGTGTTTCTTAACCAGGGAAGAGAGGGGTATTTATAGGCCTCAAGTTGATTCAAACTTGGTGTCACACCCCACTGAATTTAATCCTCATTCCGGAGGTGTAAACCTAACTAAAAATTGACAATATTATAATTCAACAATACATTCCAGGATCCAATCACACATTTGAGGCCACTAAGAAAATACTCAAGTCAAAATCCACTTATATAATCCACAATTCATAAAACCTGTGTAGTTTATAATCATACTATTATATCACTTAATGATTCACAAAATCCAAAACTAACTCAACTAAACCATAAACACATAATAAATTCATAAGCCTGGCAATCCATACAATCACAAAACCAACATGTACTACATGTTTATTGTTAGGACCGGAGTGGCACTAAGAGTGGGGGGTGAATTAGTGCAGCGGATTAAAACGTCAGTTTTGGAAAATCTTTCTCACGATAAAAACTGAACTCGGAAGTATTTAACTTGAAAGCGTGTTTGTAAAGGTGTGCAACAAAAATAATGAGGAAGTAAAGCACATAAGAAGGTTTGCAGTAAGATAAGCAGCAACAAATAGATGTAAACCAGAGAAGACGGTAGTTTATAGTGGTTCGGTCAATCGTGACCTACATCCACTCCTCCGATTCCTCTTCCGTCGAGGCCACCGGCATCCACTAATGATCTTCCTTTACTAGGCGAAGATCAACCTCCTTCTTACACCCCTCTTACAACCTCTTACAAGTGGTTCACCCTTTTACAAAGATTTCAATGAAAAGAAAGGAGTGAACACTCAAGCTATTGAAAACAAGACTTTTCCTAAAGCTTCTCTCAACTTCTAACTTCTCAAAAGGTTGCTTTCTCAGCTGAGATTTGAGGGGTCTTTATAGGCCTCAAGAGGATTCAAATTTGGGCTCCAAAAATTTGAATTCTCTTAGGTTCCCGATGCTGGAGGTGCCACCGCCCAGCCAGGCGGTGCCACCGCCCAGCCAGGCGGTGCCACCGCCCAGCCAGGCGGTGCCACCGCCCAGCCAGGCGGTGCCACCGCCCAGCGCTCGGGTGCTGGGTGGTGCAACCGCCTAGCCAGGAGGTGCCACCGCCCAGCTCTCGGGTGGTGGGCGGTGTAACCTCCCAGCCCAGGCGGTGCCACCGCCTGGCTCTCGGGTGCTAGGCGGTGCAACCGCCCAGTCTGGAGGTTCCACCGCCCGACACTTGGTTTCTTGGTTGGGCTTCAAACTTAGCCCAAACCAAGTCCAAGTTTGGGCCCAGTTGGCCCCTAACCCAGATTTAGGATTAACTCTTAATCCTAATCCTAATTTCAAGTGAACTACATAACTTGAAAACATTATAAGCATGTCTTCAACCGCGAACGTCGAATCTTGTTCCGGCGAGCTTTCGGCGAACTTCCGTCGGTCTTCCGATAAACTCTCGGAAACCATTCTGCGGACTCCCGGCAAGCTCGTAGACTTCACGATTTGATCTTGGCGAGTTCCGATGAGCTTCTTCGGCAAGCTCCGATCTTTCTCGGTGAGCTCCGCGAACTTCTGACGAACCTTTTGGCGAGCTTCCGAAAAACCCTTCGGCAAGCTCCCTACTCATTCTTGGCTAGTTCCGGCAGCATTCCCGACGAACCTTCGGACTTCCGTCGAACTCTCGAACTCCCAACGAATCCTTCGTGCTTGACTCCGGCACTTTGTTTCGCTTTATGTCTTCATCGTTATCGTAGTTAATCCTGCACACACAAGCCAAAACTCTACTCTGATCTAGACAATTATTACAATGCGAATTGACATTTTGTTGCCCGGCACGTCATTGGTTGGCGCTTCGTCTGATTCTTCAGCGCATCGTCCTCTCTTGCGGCTTGTTGCCCAATCGGCGGTTGACCTCCGCAACCCCAATATCCTTGGCGCAATTCTGCTCTTCTTGGCCCGATGCCCGACGTCCGAAGCCTTTTGCCGTCCAATACGTGACATGATCTCCTCCGGCACAATGTCAATTCATCCTGCGTCAACTGTCTAATTCTGATCGAGTAGACCTGCATCACTCACAATGCAATTAAACATCTAAACACAATCAATTAGTTTCATCATCAAAATCCGAGATTCAACAAACCTTGGTTAACTTACACAAGTATTGAGAGTAAAAAAGGAAAGAAACATTGCTGTAATCTTGTGTGAGCTCCTCTCAAAGTTCTAAGTGTTAGAATAGTTTGAGAGAGGAGTAAGTGGGGGTGTAAGGATTATCTCCTAAACTCGGTAAAAGGAGAATCGAGTTGTAAGAAGGAGGTTGATCTTCGCTTATTAAAGGAAGATTGGTAGTGGATGCTGGTGGTCTCGATGGAAGAGGAATCGGCGAAGTGGATGTAGGTCATAATGACCGAACCACTCGAAAATCTGGTTTACATTTCTTCGAGCAATTTACTTTAACTGCAAACCTCCTTACTTGCTATTTACATCCACTACTTTCTTACGTACTCTTTTAAAGTGAAATACTTTCCAAGATCGATTTTTCAACGTACGAAAGACTTTCTTAAACCAACGTTATTTTATCGCTGCACTAATTCACCTCCCCTCTTAGTGTCGACTCTTGATCTTGACATAATGTACATACCTGATCCCTCTTATGTCATTAAGTATGAGCCGATGGTGATCGATAAAGACTTGTCTTATATGGAAGAGCCTACTCAAATTGTTGATAAGAAGGAAAAGATCCTAAAGAATTGGGTCATCCCTCTAGTTAAAGTGATATGGAGATATCATTCTGGGGAGGAATCAACCTGGGAGCTTGAGGAAGAAATGATGAAAGCTTATCCTCATCTTTTCGTCAAAGGAGGTATGATAAATTTATAAGACTAAATTTTTATTTTGAGGAGGGGAGAGTGTAACATCCCCCATTTTTTAAAAAAATTTATAGATGCTTGTTTATAAATATGAGGATTAGCTAATAATTCTTTTATATTAAATAATTTTATATTAGAAGTTTATGGCTAAGGATCTAAATGTGAATCTTAGAAAATTTATATGATTTGTCAAAGATTCACATTAAGTCAAAAAAAAAAAAATAGAGGACATGTGTTACAAGCTAACCTAAGTATGCTGCCACTTATGTTGGTTCTATGGATGCAACATAAGCCCCTTTCATGCATGCTTGCCATCTTGCAACCCTTGTGTTAGCTAAATCTAAGTAGTTAGATGAGAGATTAAAGGAAAACTTAACAAAGGAGGGATACTTGCTGTAGCCAACGTGGGGAAGAGGAATTCAAGAAGAAGAAGAAGAAGAAGAAGCTATGCTTAAGGTTTTGCATCAATTTTCCCACATTTGGGAATCAAACTTTTCTAAGGCAAGTATTCTAACCCCATCCTATAGTAATCCTAATCTCTGTTTTCATTTTAATTCTACATAATTCAAAATATTTCAACTTAGCACTAGACATTTTTTTCGTTTTGATACAAAGCCATGAATCTGTAATATTTTGGTAATCTGACTTCTATGCATTGTTTTGGATCTAACTTTTAGCACTAAACCTAGCCCATTTGAAAGTAGACTAAAATAATAAGGATATTATATACAAATGTATCCATGAAATATCCGATCATTATATTTGATCATTATAGTTTCGTACATTTGTCATGCCCCCCCGAAATTTTTAATCAACAATAATCTGATTCCAGGATTATTCAAAATATTTCAGCTTAGCACCAAACATTTCTTTTATTTTGATACAAAGCCATGAATCTATAATTTTTTGGTAATTTAACCTCTATGCATTGTTTTGGATCTAACTTTTAACACTAAACCTAGCCCATTTGAAAGTAGACTTAAATAATAAGGATATTATATACAAATGTATTCATGAAATATCCGATCATTAAATTTGATCATTATAGTTTCGTACATTTGTCATGCCCCCCTGAAATTTTTAATCAACAATAATTCGATTCTAGGATCCAAACACACATTTGAGGACATTGAGAAAATATTCAAGCCATTTATATCCATAATTTCATAATCCATAAGACCTGTGTAGTTTAAATTCATATACCACATTACTCAATGAATCCTAAAATCTAAAGCCAAGTCAACTAAACCATAACCACATCATAAATCCATAGTTGTGGGAATTTGTACAATCACAAAGCCAACATGTACCACATATTTATATCATTACATAATTTTAACTTAACATTCCCAAAATCCTTATATGAGAGATACTTTTCAAATATTTACAAAACTCATAAGTTTATATTTACTACAAACATTCCATTAGATACCACGTATACTTATACAACAAAAACATATCATCCAATAAAGGTTTGCCCAAAGTCTTTTAGCTTTAACTGCCTTAGCCTAATTTAAACATTTTAGCAAGTGACAAGCTATCCTGAAAAAAATTATTAGTAACGGAATAAGCATATAGAGCTCAAATGGATTAGACTTTGCCTAAATCATAGTTTAGTACTAAAAGTTAGGTCCGAAATAATACAAAGAGGTCAGATTACCAAAAAATTACATATTCATGACTTTGTATCAAAACGAAAGAAATGTCTGGTTCTTAGTTGAAATCTTTTCAATTTTGTAGAATTAAAATGAAAACAGAGATTAGGATTACTATAGGATAAGGTTAGAACACTTGTCTTAGAAAAGTTTGACTCCCAAATGTGGGGAAATTGATGCAAAACCTTAAGCAAAGCTTCTTCTTCTTCTTCTTCTTTTTCTCCTTTCAAACCCACGCTCGCTAGCTACAGCTCTTAAGTTTTCCTCCTTTCGTTAAGCATTCCTTTAGTTTCTTCTCTAATTACATTAGGTTTAGCTAATATAAGGCTTGCAAAGTAGCAAGCATGCATGAAAGAAGTTTAGGTGTCATCCTTATAGCAAATATAGGTGGCACCAACCTTAGGTTAGCTACACATGTCCACCATTTTTTTTTTCTTTAACTTAAATCTGAATCTTTCGTAAATCATATCAAATTTTTAATATTTACTCTTAGGTCCCTAGCCATAAACTTTTAATATAATATCATTTAATATAAAAAAATATTAAATAATCCTCATATTTTCAAACAAGCATTTACTAATTTTTTAAAAATGGGGGATGTGACACTCTCCCCTCCTCAAAAGAAAATTTTAGTCCTCTAAATTTATCATATCTCCTTTGACGAAAAGATAAGATCAAAATTTTACACCTGGATGGTGACTTTCCTTTTCAAATCCAGATGTCTTGACTCTCTTGTTATCACTTTCTGATTCATTTTCAATCAAATTTTTATTGTTTTCCACCAGTGCTCAGCCTCTACTTCTAATAGGAAGGTGGCTAAAGAAATCTTTTGATCGTCAAAACAATTTTGTGCAACAAATATCTTCTTCATTCACATCGCCCATTATTTTACGACTATTCTGCCACCAATGAATTAGGTTCACCATGCTTCCATGGCGCTACACTAATTTAATATTCCTGATCAACCCTTTCATCCCCCTTAATTAATCAAAAGTAGATGAAGTAGGAGAACCAAATGCCCTCGTCATCCTAGATTCCTAAAGGACATCAAAGAAAATTTTTACTGATCACTATAGTTTACTAGACCTCAATATATTGTACATATCAAACATATCAAATATCTTAGTGATCCTCAAACCATGCTCTGATGTCATCTCTTACTTTTGTTGATAAACTTCTTATCTTTCTTGTCCCTGATTTCCTGAATTTCCTCTAAGTCTCTTTCAATTATCAAAGCCCTTTCAACCACATCGGTATAAGCTTGGAGTTTTAATGTTGATATCCGACTTCTGTTTCAATTAACCCTATAGATTCTATAAAACAGGGACTGTAATTTTTGACTTCTTGTTGCTTAACTGCTTATAACATTCTGCTAGGAACTCAGATTCATGCAAAGTATGATTTATTAGAAACTATACTCAAAATTATTTCTGTGCTTACCTGATTTGAAAATTTTGGAATACAAATGCTAACTGAAGACATCTGTTTTCATCGACCCTGTGGATTTAGTAAAACATAGCTGATATTTTCAGACCTTTAGCTATAAAATTATTTGTAACTCTCTGTTGTAAACTTAAATTCATGCAAAACTTATTTACCTAAATCTAGATTGACATATATTTCGAATGACACCTATTTTTTATAAATTGGAGCATAATTGGTTATCCACATAATTCATACAATCTGCCTCTCGAATTCTACCAGAATTAAGCTTTAGTCGAATTTGCCTCTTATTATTTCTTTTCTTTGGAAATTGATTTTAGCTAAAATCCTTACTTCAGTTGAGCTTTATATTATTTTTTTTTTAGTAAGTAAAAGTAAATTGATTATGTGTAAAGTTTCTACAAATAGCTTTGTCTATACAAGTCATAGACACAGCTAAGTAACTCATAGAGTGCACATTCGGTAGTTATGACTACACATGCTGTAACTATAATTCCTAACTATAGCCAATAAATAAAATGTATGTCTCGATATGTCAAGGCTACCTATTGGTACAACTTTATATTATTGCTTCAAATTCTTATATACTCTTGTCCGACAAGTATTCACATACCTGAATCTGTTATGAAAACTTCATGTTTATATCGTAATGTTTCGTATAGGCACATGCATTCTATTATTCCGCATGTGTTTCCGATATATGCCAACTTTATTTTTCACAATACCCTTTTATACTCTGGTATTTGTAAGATTATTTGGACCTTTGCTAGAAATAGTGATGGGATTATATGGACCTTTACTAGAAAATGGTAAAGGGATTATCTGGACCTTTGCCAGAAATTGTAAAGGGTATGTGCTAAGAGACCATGATGCTCTAGATTATGTTTGGGATCCCACTTCACCTTCTATCTATTTGACATGATATCTAAAGCTTTGGTTATATGTTTCTATATGTGCTTTAGAATGAAATGTATGCAACGTCAAAAGTGACGTTTGAGCTTCTATTTTGTTTTTGTCCTTTGATATGTTCTGAAATGCTTCTTATGCTTCTGAAACATTTCATATGCCATTGATATGTTCCGAAGCATTTCATCCACCATTGATAAGTTCCGATATATTTCATTTGTTATTGATATACTCCGAAATGTTTCATATGTCATTGATATCCGAAATGCTCCTTACGTCTTTGATATGCTTTAAAATATTTTATTTGTCATAGATATGCTTCTTATGCCAATGATATGCTCCAATTAGCCCTTATTCCATTGTTATAAACAAAACATGCTTTGAATGAAATGACATTATATCTCTACATTTGTCGAGTGGCTATTTTTGAACTCTTATATCTCTGCCTTGTATTTTGAAATCTTATTTGTTCGAAACTGTCCTCTTTGCCACGGATATGTTAGTCACTTGGTGAGCTTTATATGCTCACTCCGTTGCTATATAATTTTTTTCAGGATAGCTTGTTGCTCGCTTAAATGTTTAAATTAGACTGAGGCAGTAGAAAACTAGAAGATTTTGGGGCAAATCTTTCGTACTTGATAGGTTGATAATGTATAAGTTCCTTTTGTGTATAATGAAATATCAATGACAACTCTAGATTGATGTATCTTATAAATATTTGAAATGTACCTCTCATATTGGGATTTTGGAAATGTTAAGTTTAAATTGCATAATGATATATACATGTTGGGTTTATGATTGTATAGATTCCCATGCTTATGGATTTATGATGTTGTTATTGTTTAGTTGAGTTGGCTTTGGGTTTTGTGAATCATTATGTGATATGATGGTATGATTATAAACTACACAGGTTTTATAAATTATGGATTATAGAGGTGAATTTTGACTTGAGTGTTTTCTTAGTGGCCTCAAATGTGTGTTTGGATCCTGGATTATTTGTTAAATTATAATATTATCAATTTTGAGTTGGGTTCATACCTCCTGAATGAGGATTAAATTCAATGGGTGTGACAGCTAGAAATGAATATGTCATGTAAAAGTGTTAAAAGTTCTCTCGTATTTGGAATTTCAAAATGTTAAGTTTAGTTTACAATGATATGAACTAGTGATAAATAGTTGGAGTTTTGATTGTATAAATTATTTAGCTTGTGGATTTATAAGTATTGTTAATGTTTTGTTAAGTTGGTTTGAGTTTTTATAAATGTGAATTATCGAGTAATGTGATATATGATTATAAACTACACAGGTTTTATGGATGTGAATTTAACTAAATGTTTCTCAGTGACCTCAAGTGTTAGTTTAGATCCTGGATTGATTTGTGATGAGAAATTTTAATATTATCAATTTCGAGGGGTGTGACAGGTAGAGGTTTATTTAATATTTATTTATTATTAAGAGTCTAAGTCCTAGTGGACTCTAGGTGGAACTCTATAAAAAGTGATGTAACCCTTTCTTTTTGCAATCAATCAATCAATCAATAAAATGTTATTCAAGTCTATAGACAAACCCTAGGAGGCCGATCCCCTTGAAGTGATCATCCCCTTTTATCTTTCTTCTTTTACGATAAGACTTTAGGGTCTTATCATTTGGTATTAGAGCCTTATCAAAGTCTTACCGAAGTCGGGCAGCACTAGTATGGGCATTGTCATCATTGCGGCTTTAAGTTCGTTGAAGGTGGTGGTGGCTTTGTCCGACCATTGGAAAGCATCTTTTTTTACCAAGGAAGTAAGGGGTGGATTGATCTTTCTATTATTTTTCACGAACTTGCAGTAATAGCCTGTTAAACCGAGAAAGCCACGTAGTGATTTTATGTTCCTCGAGGTCGGCCAGTTCTGCATTGATTTAATGTTTAAGGGGTCTACCACCACACCTTCCTCTGATATGATATGCTCAAGATATTCCACCTTCTATTGAAGAAAGTTACACTTCGATTTTTTGACAAAAAAAACATGTTTTTGCAAAATCATCAAAATAAATTGAAGTGCTGAAAATGACTTTCAAGAGAAGGGTTGTAAATAAGGATATCAACGAAGAAAACCAGCACAAAATTACAAAGATAATTCTAGAAAATATCATTTATAAGGCTCTAGAGGAAGGTGGAGGGAGCATTGGTGATACCAAAGGGCATTACCAAAAATTCGTAGTGGCCATTGTGTGTTTGAACTTCTTCACACACTCGTGTTTGATGATACCAGGATCGAAGGTCTAGCTTTATGAAGACTCGTGCTCCCTTTAATTCATCAAGCAATTCAGCTACTACTAGAATAGGGTATTTGTCCTTGATGGTTATGTCATTGAGAGCTTGGTAATCAATGCACATTCATCATGTTCCGTCCTTTCGTACGAGGAGTACCGGTGAAGAGTAGGGGCTGCAACTTGGCCAAATAACTCTTGTTTTGAGTATCTCTTTCACAATCCTTTCTTTTTCATCCTTCTAGAGATATGGATACTGATATGGCCGAGTATTGGCTAGAGGTTTTCCTGAAAGAATCGGTATACAATGATCATGCCGATGGGTAGCAGGTAGGTTTCATGGTTCGACAAATATATCTGAAAATTCAACAAGCAAAGGAAGTAGGTTTGGGTCTTCAAATTCTATTGGCTCTCCCTTAGCTTGCCGCTTAAGTTGTACCAAAAAGCCACTGCATGCTTTGTGCAAAACTTTCTCCATTCGTTATATGGAAATCGTCGTTACGTCGCCCCCACGTTTCCCGTGCAATATCACATGTTTCACCTTACTGTAAAATTTCATAATTAGTTTCACAAAGTTCCAAGAAACATCACCTAATGTCATCAGCCATTCGATGCTGAGGATGGCCTCATAATTATCAAGAGGGAGGTAGAAGAAATATGCAATTATCTCTTGGTCTTGCAGTAATAGTTTCACCCGCAGGCACCTACGATCACACTTCAAAATTCATCCATCGATGACCTTAATGTCAAACTTGCTACAATTCTTGATAGGTAAGGCCATCCGGAAAGCAACCTTGCTATTCATAAAATTATTAGTGCTCCTGGTGTTAATAAGAATGGTGATAGTTTGTTGCTTCAAAGGTCCTCCCACTTTCATCATTTGCGAGTTCGCATAACCGGCAATGGCATGCATCATAATATCAACCGGCTACTGTTCTCTATCCGTGACCTCTTCCTCATGCTCCTAGACCTCCTCCTCTATATCTTCAAGAGGTTCAATCAGTAGGAGGCGACCCCTTTTGCAGTGATGATCGTGGTTCCACGGCTCATCGCAATGCCAACAAAGATCATTTGCTAATCGGTCACGTAGTTCTTCTCTTATCAATTTTTTTGGCAGCGAAGGACAACTAGGAGTAGAAGGAGGTTTATATGCCATGCGCCTAGGAGAGGTTCTTATCCTCCAAGTATCTTGGTTGAACCATTCTTTTTGTATTCGAGCGAAAGAAATCGTAACTATCACGGTACGTGGCTGTCGTGCCTTAACCTTCTCTTTTATCTCTGGCTTGAGTCTTTCGATGAATGTTCCTAACAATTGACAGTCAATCCAATAATAAGGTAGGATACCTTCTCAAACTTGGTTTGGTACTCTTGAATCGTAGAGGTTTGTCGAATCTTTGTGAGTTGGCCATCGATATTTTCATACTCCGTATGAAAATATTAAGAATTTTACGTCTAAACTGTAGCAGTTTGGACATAATAGGTCCGAAATGATTTAGCAATGCATTCTTAAATTGATTCCATGTCAGAGCTCCATGATTGTATTCTAGCCAATTGTACCATTAAATAGCATCTCCTTCAAGGTGGATGACTATAATTTCCACCATAGCATCATCCGACATTCGGTAATAACGAAAGTAACGTTTGGCGTGCGAAATCCACCCCGTTGGTCTCCTTCCCATCACGAGAAGTGTAACATCCCTTATTTCTAAATTTATGCATAAATTTCTAGTTGTAATGTAAGAATCCATATTAAATTTGATAAAAGAGCCAAAGTATAAATCTGAGGACCTATATGTAAACCTTGAGGACCTAATCGTAAATATATTAATGCAAGGACTAAACTACAAAATGCACAAAATTACAAATCCCATTGCTTAAGCCTCTCTGCCTTCGTTCTGAAGGAACCAGAGAAGGCAGCTGTGTGGAAGAACAGAGGAAGAGAGAAAGAAGAAGAAGAAAAAAAGGGGGAAGAAGAAGAAGAGAAATTTGGGGCTTTGGGGTTTTCTTTGCTCAAATCTTCCCATTTGGAGTCCTAATTCTCAAAGGCAAGTGTTCTAATCCCATCCTAAAGAAATATTACTCTCTGTTCTCATATTAATTCTGAATAATCTGAAAGATTTCTGCTTAGAACCTGATATTTCTCTTGTTAGACACAAAACCATGGATCTGGAATTTTTTGGTAAACTGACCCCTTTAGATTGTTTCAGCCATGATGGTTAGCACCAAATGTGGATTTGGGAAAGCCTTATTCATTTGAAAATAGACTCTTATACCTTTCTTTTGACACTAATACTGAAAATTTTGGACACTGAATACTTACCCAAACTTCTGTTTCAAAGGAGCCTATGGATGCTGCAAAATAGGGATCGAAATTTCTGACCTTTTGACACTAAAATGCCCATAAGTCCCTGTTGGAAATTCTGATTTATACCAAACTGACTTTATTTGAAACTAGACTTGTAGATATTTCTTTTAATATATAGATTGAAAATCTTTGAATTCAAATTCCTATTCTGTTATCTATTGAATCCGACCCTATGAAATCTACAAAATAGTGATTGTGTTTTTGACCTTTGGTTACTAACTCAATGGTAACTCCTCGTTGGAAACCTTGATTCATATAAAACTTATTTCATCAGAAATTAGATTGAAATATCTTTCCAATGACATATTTTTTGAGTGAATTGGAGCATGATTGATGGCTTAAATCATTTGTTCAATGTGCCTCTCGAATTCTATCAGAAATCGAGCTTTGGTCAATTTCGCATATTCTATTTTCATTCGTTTGGAAATAGATTTCAGTCAGTTCCCTTCACTCAATTGAGGCTTATATTAATGCTTGAATTCTGGCTTGCTCTTGACTATAAATTATTTACATTCTTTAAACATAATATATAACGGTTATGCTATATCACATTGACTCATATAGGCACATGTATATCCCATTGTTCTATGTTTGCTTTCGATATTGTGCCAATTCCAATTTCATTCCCTTGGATATCAAATTTATCTAACCTTCTTATTTGAATTGAGCTGTATGTGATTGCTTAGAATCCATGTATGCTCTTGCTTTCATTTCCTTTCAAATCTGAATACAATTGTGAGAGATTATTGCTTACATCGTATTGACTCGTAAAGGCACATGTACGTTTTGTTGTTCCGCGTGTGCTTCCAATATGTGCTATTTATTGTTCATACTATCCTTTTGTACTCTGATGTTTGTGGGATATTGTGAACCTTTGCCAGAATTGGTGAAGGGAGTTATGCATAGAGCCTATGATGCTCTGGCGGCCCCCTATGACTTCACTCAGACGTGGGTGGATGGAGCTCCCAGACGTGGGAGAGCTCCCAGACGTGGGAGAGCTCCCAGTTTGAGCTTCTATTTCGTATTTGTTCCTCGTTATTCTTCGAAATGGTTCTTATGTTGTTGATATGCTCTGAAATATTTCATATACCATTGATATGTTTTGAAATGTTTCATTTGTTATTGATATACTCCGAAATATTTCATACGTCATTGATATACTTCGAAATATTTCATCTGTCATTGATATGCTCCGAAATGTTCCATATATCGTTGATATGCTCTGGAACATTTCATATGCTATTGATATGCTCCAATTACTTGGTGCTCCATTTGCTATGAATTAATATATTCTAAAATGTCATATTTGCTATTGATATGCTCCGGAACATCTCGTACGCTATTGATATGCTCCAATTACTCGGTGCTCCATTTGCTATGAATTGATATGTCTAAAATATCCTATTTGCCATTGATATGCTCCGCAAAGTCTCGTACGCTATTGATATGCTCAAATTACTCTTTGCTGCATTTGTTATGAACTAAATATGTTTGATTGAAATGATATTTGTGATTCTGCACCCAATGAGATTACGTCTATGAATTCTTATATTATGCCTTATATTTTGAAACCTTATTTGTTTGGAAATTATCCTCTTTTGCCATGAATATGTTTTGTCACTTGCTGAGCTGTTTTTAGCTCACTCCGTTGTTATATAAATCTTTCAAGTCAGCTTATCACTCTTTGAGATGTTTTGAATTGGGCTGAGGTAGTGGAGAGATATTCAGAATTATGGGCAAGTCTTGTTGGTTATTATGTTATTGTTGTATAAGCATATTTTATATGTAATGAAATGTTATATCGATGAATAAAATGGATATACCATGTAAAAGTGTTAGAAGATCTCTCTTATTTAGAATTTTAGAATGTTAAGTCTAGTTTATGATGATATGAACTTGTGGTAAA